>JAPYZM010001449.1:0-18419 GCA_030522845.1 Psyttalia concolor
TCTCCATAGAAGTCTTAAAGACCTTAGTAGGCTTATAGGCTCGTATAGACCTCTTATAGGTACTCTTTAGATTCCCTCTCCTTTACTTCTTTTTTTGTTTGTTTTGTCCCCTAATCCAAGTCACTGAATGAACGTAATTATATTGAAACAACAATTGAATATACTACGGCCATTTTTTTTAATGTACTTTTTAAAAAATATTAATAATTGTATTTAGTGATTGTTTTATTCCCTCTCGGGTTTTTACATTTTCTTTCTTTTCTACAATGACTTGGATTTTTGGGCTACCTCTAATCTTACAGAGATTTATTATTATCAATTGTTATTATTACTATTGAAGTACGCTATACATGCATACATGAATAATTGTAAATAACTTCACTATCCTGTCGCAATAATTGATATTTTTAACGGTGTAAAAAATGCATTGACAGAGTTGTTGCTATGGAGGGGGCAGTGAAAGCGATATGTGGACGTCTGTCGGGCGCGGGTTTAGGATCACGAGCTAGTCGAGATCTCGCTGAACAGTGCATCAAAGTTCTTGAGCTTGTGTGCGCGAGGGAAGCTGCTGCTGTTTTTGAGGCTGGTGGATTGCCCTGCGCTCTTTGCTTTATAAGAGAGCACGGGGCACGTGTTCATCGGGACACGCTTCATTCTGCTATGGCTGTGGTATCCAGATTGTGTGGAAAAGTTGAACCCCAGGATAAAGCACTTCCTGATTGTGTGGAGGCACTGTCGACACTGTTGAGGCATGAGGATGCACATGTAGCTGATGGCGCTCTTAGGTGCTTTGCCTCGTTGGCCGACAGGTTCTCCAGGAGGGGAACTGATCCTGCTCCTTTAGCTTCTAATGGATTAGTTTCAGAATTACTGTACAGGTGAGTTTATATTCTGGGCTCAATAATTCGTAATAAATTTCAAATCTCTTTCATTATTTTTTCAATTTATTGATATTTTTAAATTCCGGTGGAATTACTATTTTGCGGATTCTTTGTGTTTTTAAATAACATTTGTGGATTTTTTTTTTATTTTGTAATGAATTCAAAAAATGAATATTTATATTAGATTGCAAACTATAATGAACAAATAATCCTTGCTAAACATCTTAATTATGAAGGCTTCTAATTGATTGCAATTGATTCTTTTTAGATTATCAAATGCAGCAGGTCCTGGAACCTCGGTTACAGCGACCTCCAGCAACCCCAAGACTCCACCTCCCTCAAGTGCATCGTCGACGATGCCAACGGCAGAGTCCAAGTCCTGCGCCTCTGTCTCCACAATTATCAGTCTTTTATCCACCCTCTGTCGAGGTTCTCCATCGATCACTCACGATCTCCTGCGCTCGGAACTCCCCGACGCCATTGAGAAAGCCCTCAAAGGAGACGAACGTTGCGCCCTGGACTCTATGAGGCTTGTCGACCTTTTGCTAGTTTTGTTGTTCGAGGGGCGGTCTGCATTGGGGAGGGGAACAGCTGGAGGAGCTTCTGGGCCACATCTAACTAGGCTCAGGAGGCTCGACAGTGCGGGAGAAAAATCGCATCGACAGCTGATTGATTGCATAAGGTAATGACGATTTTTTACGTTCATTTTTTCAGGAGATATGGAAACGAATGACAAAAAGGGTTTTTCTTCTTCGAAAGAATTTAGACTTTTGGAAAAAAACCGGCAAAATTCCTTTTCCCTCAATATTTTCGAAGTAACTCTTATTTTCCAAATACTCTTGAAAGCTGAATTTTCGGTAACAGAAATGAAAACAGAAAACATCTGTTATAGCAATAATTTTTTCTTTCCTAAAACAAAGAAAAGTATATACCTTTGGAAATAATAAAGGCTATTAAATATTTAATTATTTCCCAGATCTAAAGATACAGACGCTCTGATCGAAGCCATTGACTCTGGAGGCATTGAAGTGAATTTCATGGACGACGTGGGACAGACCCTTCTCAACTGGGCATCGGCCTTTGGAACCCAGGAGATGGTGGAGTTTCTCTGTGATCGAGGTGCAGACGTCAATAAGGGCCAGAGATCCTCCAGTCTGCACTACGCCGCTTGCTTCGGAAGGCCTGCAATAGCTAAAGTTTTATTGAGACACGGAGCAAATCCCGATCTCAGGGACGAGGATGGGAAGACACCTCTGGACAAAGCGAGGGAACGAGTGGACGAGGGGCACAGGGAAGTGGCAGCTATTTTACAAAGTCCAGGGGAGTGGATGTTGCCTCCCAACCAGGATCACAGGAAGGTTGACGCTGAGGTTCGTTATAATTTTTTCTTCACATTGAACGTTATGTCGCAAAGGAAATAAATAATGAAATGAAGAATTTTATGAAAAATTAAAGCAACTATGCTGATTGAATGAATAATTTGTTACTTCGTGGCATCTCGGAATATTAAATAGCGAAATTTCAAAATTGAATTTATTATCAATTTATTAATCTTATTAGGTAATTCTTAGAAATACCAATTTCACCGATAATTGCATGGTTTTCCTTGTCTCTTGGATTTTAATTGTTGTTCCTCTCTTTGATTGAGAAGTTTTTGAAAATTTTATGATGTTGCAGATTGAAGAGCTCACGGAACCCAAGGGAGACCCTGAGATGGCACCCGTCTACCTGAGGAGACTCTTGCCGGTTTTCTGTGCAACATTTCAGAGCACAATGCTCCCCAGTGTAAGGAAGGCCAGCCTCAGTCTCATCAGAAAGATGGTGCATTATATTCAGGCGGAGTTGTTAGTGGAGACATGTGGGGCTGACAAAACTGCTGGCTGTGGAGCTATGCTCGTCGAGGTCATCGCTAATGTCCTGGATAATGAGGTGAGGGGTGAAGGAATTCAAGGGAATCTGGGGAATTTACAGAGAGTGAATTGAAAATTCATTTGCCTAACGATGGAAGATAGATTTTTTTGGAATTGAGAAATGGAAACGTTGGTAGGTGGGAATTTTTAAGGGAAGAAATTCATCAATCCGATGAATTCCGATGAATTTTTTACAAATAAAAAACAAATTAATGAATCAAAAATTTCCCCTCAAAGTTTCCCCCGGAATACCCTTGAATTTTCAGTTATTATAAATCGTAGAATAAATTGCGGGGGGGTAGAGCGAGGGGGGGGGGGCACCCATAATCTATAATTTAGAGAAAAGATTTAGAATTTCTTCTGCAGGAAGTTGAGATTAAGTCAACGCCACCACCGCCTCCGCCTCTCAAGTCGATCGGCCCCAAATTGCCCTGCCTTACGTCTCGCAAGAATACCAGTTCCCAGTACTACATTATCGATAAAACGGTAACATCCGTTTTGTTATAAAACAATTTGACCTTGCCTTTTCTTTTTTTAGTTTGATACAGATATCAATCATCCCTTTTTACTTTTCCCCAAGACAGAAAACGAATGAGGGAAGGGGGGAGGGGAGGGTACGAGTGGTACGATACATTTTGCTAATTAATCATTACAATCATTACTTTTCTTTTCGTGTAATTGTTGGCAGGAGAGACAGGAGCTGATGATAACAGGAGTTTTGATTTTTAACAGACGCATGTGATTACTTTTTAAGTTATTTTGTGCAGTTTAGGAGGTGCCAGAGGAACTGAGTGACTGCCTCAACGATTAATTGATTCTCGATATAAAAATATTGACTTTTCGTGTTTTCAAACCAAATTTTTTTTACATTTTATTTGGAACGTTAACAGTGAAATGTTGCAATTTGGTTTTCAGATTTGCTAATCGGGGGGGGGGGGCTATCTAATCAATTCACTGAAAAATTTGAACTCAATTTCTTGAGTTCATTAGGGAGAATTATTGCTGAATCATGAATGTTTGTGGTTTCAGTAGATAGTAAACGATTTTTGTTGCAAAATGCGACATTAAGAAAAAAACTTCGAGGACCTTGACGACCTCGTTAATTTCTCTAGTGTCCCTCAAAATAAAATTTAAAAAAAGTTCTGTTGGGTTTGCGCAGGAATTGATGGGATGAATTGGGTCGTCGTAACAGATGTTATTTTCACCCGAAATTTCCCGACTAGTCAATACAAAGGACTTCTAAAAACATGCAAAAGTTTCATGGATTCAGCAATTTATTAATGCTCGATAAATAACAAATGTGGTAAAACTTGATGGCCGGAGGTGGATCAGGCGACGATTGTTCATTAGAATTCATTAACTTTTTTAACAAAAAAAAAACCCTATTAAATTATGGAATAGAGAGGCGAGCTTCCGATGAGACGCGAATGTTCTTTGTCCTTTGCCTGCCTCAGCAAAAAGTGAATAAAATTCATGAGAATAAATCGAGAATTGTTCTTTGGTTTGCTTGTGCAATGCTCAATGGGTGAATTTTCAAGAAAATATGAGGGGGACAGTATCTGCAGGTGAATTTCAATGAAACAGTTGCATTTTATTTTACGATCATTTTAAGGATTGTCCTCATAAGAACTCTACATCGCTCGAAACAAAAAAAAAATGTTTCTTCAACTGCTTAAAATCGTTTTTTTAAACTGTTTCATTTGGTCATTCACTGGCAGAGATCGTTGCCATCAGTTTTCTTCAAATATAATAAGAAAAATTCAATGTCTTCAAATTCAACAGGAGGACGAGGATGGCCACCTCATAGTTCTCCAGATGATTCAGGACCTCATGATGAAGGGAAAGGACGAGTTCCTCGAGCATTTTGCACGCCTTGGAGTTTTCTCGAAAGTCGCTGCTCTGGCGGGTCCTCAAGAGACAATTCCAGAGCCAGAGTCTGAGACCACTCAGGCTGGGGAGGAGCACAGGCTCGAGGATGCCAGGGAATTGCTCGTAGGGCGGGCCTATCACTGGAGAGATTGGTGCATCTGTCGAGGACGGGATTGCCTCTACGTGTGGAGTGATGCAGCTGCTCTCGAGTTGTCCAATGGAAGCAATGGATGGTTTAGATTTATTCTTGATGGAAAACTAGCCACTATGTACTCCAGTGGAAGTCCTGAGGGGGGGACTGACACTACCGGTAAGTCATTAAGTTAAAAAAAAACACAAATGATAATTGATAAAAGCTTGAAAATTCTGAAAATCACGTTTGCTGATATGAATTCTTGATTCTTTATTTATATCATCAGAATTAGCTATTTTATTTCTTCATCCATTAATTTTTTAAAATTATTTTCTCTTTTTGGACCCAGAGAAATTACATGGTATAATTTTATTTTAAAGAAATTTCATAGTTGTCATTCATTGTTGCAATTAAAATGGGATTATTGTTGCATGCGTACATAACAATTGATTTGTGAAATGAAAAAAATCATTTAACGTCGAGATAATTTCTCTGAGTTCACTCATCAATGACTATTCCATTCACTTGTAATTAACGAGGGGCTAGTCTAGAAAAATAACTCGATTTTTTTTTCTTTCACTAACTGCCAACAGGAAAAGGACGAAATACTGAGTCCCTCACTACTGAAGGTAGGTTCATCCACGACTCCCATCGCTATAATCGATTGGCAGAGTTTATGGCACTGCTGCAAGGTTCAAGTCATTAACTAATTGAATCTAAATACTTAAATCATCATTTAAATTATCTCTGTCATTCTCTCTAGTACAAAGATAAAACCTAACGAGTCCATTGAATTTTTATCGATTACAAAATTATTTCGGTTAAAATGTCAAGGCATTTTTTTCCTAGACAATTTCGAATTTAGTGGCAAATGAAACAAAATATTCAAAATTGAATTGTTAATCGTTTTATCGGTGCGACAAAAATCCGCATTATTCATTTGAACTTGTGGTTATTCTAGAGAATCGAGGTGAATTCTTGGAAAAGTTGCAGCGTGCACGCAGTCAGGTGAAGCCAAACTCAGTGAGTCAACCAGTTTTATCACGACCTGGTGGTACTCGATTGGTGGTAGGCAACTGGGCTCTATCATCACGAAAAGAGGGTGAATTGTGTATTCATAATAGTGATGGCCAACAGCAGGCCACTATCCTCAGGGAAGACTTGCCTGGATTTATTTTCGAGTCCAATAGAGGAACTAAACATTCATTCACTGCTGAGACTAGTTTAGGTCCAGATTTCGCAGCTGGATGGGCAGGTAAGCGTGGTAAACGTCTTCGTTCAAAGATTGAGGCAATAAAGCAGAAGGTGAAGACCCAAGCTCAAGAGATCTACGAGAACTACTTCAAGGCAGCACAGGCCCAGCCTAGAGGAGTGGTGGCCAAACTGGCAGCGATAGTCTCTCAGGTGGACAAAGCCTGCCAGAAGCAACTCTCAGGGAATCGCGAGTGGCGATCAGTCCTCCAAACAGCTTTGGAGGAGCTGAAAGCCCTTCTCAACGAAGAGGGCCGAGTGTCAGCTTACGAATTGCATTCCAGTGGCCTCATTCAGGCACTCCTGGGCCTCCTCCTAGCAGGCCCCTCTGCCCCACAGACCCCATCGGTTCGTGCAACAAAACTCAGACTCCAGAGAATTGCTGTTTTTAAGGCGTGCTTCAGATCAAAGGACACAAACGATGGAAATTCAGCAAAAATTCTTGTTCAAAAACTGGTATCAGTTCTCGAATCAATTGAAAAACTTCCGGTTTATCTCTACGACACACCTGGATCTGGCTATGGACTTCAGATTTTAACAAGGAGATTGAGATTCAGATTGGAAAAGGCGCCTGGTGAAAGTGCACTAATCGACAGATCTGGTAGGAGTTTGAAGATGGAACCACTGAGTACAATTCAACAGCTTGAGAATCATCTTCTCAAGATGATTGCTAAGCAATGGCACGATCATGATAGGTCGACGTTTACGTTTGTTAAAAAATTGAGGGAGGGAAATCGGATGAATTTCCAGTATCAGCAGGACTTCGATGAGAATGGGGTTCTTTACTGGATTGGAACCAACTCGAAGACAGCACCTGAGTGGGTGAATCCGGGACAGTATGGCCTGGTGGTGGTAACGTCCAGTGATGGGAGAAGTCTGCCTTATGGACATCTCGAGGACATCTTGAGCAGAGATCAGAATGCACTCAATTGTCATACCAACGACGATAAGAGGGCCTGGTTCTCTATTGATCTGGGAGTCTGGTTGATACCTAGTGCTTACACTCTGAGGCATGCCAGGGGATATGGCAGGAGTGCTCTGAGAAATTGGATGTTCCAGGTTTCTAAGGATGGGGTCAATTGGACGACTCTGTATACTCATGTGGATGATTGCAGCTTGAATGAGCCTGGGAGCACTGCCACGTGGAACTTGGAGGCACCTGCTGAGGAAACTCAGGGCTGGAGGCATTTGAGGCTGCAGCAGACGGGAAAGAACGCCTCGGGGCAGACACACTATCTGTCGGTGTCTGGTTTTGAGGTATACGGAGAAGTTACAGGAGTCTGTGAAGATCTGGGGAGAGCAGCTCGTGAGGCAGAGGCAGGAGTTCGAAAGCAGAGAAGACTAATAAGAACCCAGGTCCTTCGTCATTTGGTTGCTGGCGCTAGGGTGGCTAGAGGACTCGACTGGAAGTGGAAGGATCAGGATGGCAATCCCCCAGGTGAGGGTTCCATCACTGGAGATCTTCACAATGGATGGATCGACGTCACGTGGGATCACGGTGGCTCGAACTCCTACAGAATGGGAGCTGAGGGAAAATACGATCTGAGATTAGTGGGGACAAGCTTCGATGCTGAACCTGGAAAAAACAAAAATGGATCTGGAATATTGACGGGGAGAAAGTCAAGCTCTACTCCAAGTCTACCTGACTGTACAGACGTCAGCATGAGGGGATCAGTGGCGTCGACTGATCAGGCAGCCAGTGCTGATAATCTGGCTGCCAAACAGGCTGCTGAGTCCATTGCTGAGAGTGTTTTATCGGTGGCGAGGGCTGAGGCAGTTGTTGCTGTCACTGGTGAGGGGGGATCCAGCAATACAACTGGTGAACTCAGTGTTGTACTTCATCCCAGACCTGAGACCACTGTCAGCAGCGATCTGGCGACTATTGTTGAGAGTCTGGCTCTCAATACTGATTGCTCGGGGAATAGTAATAGTAATAGAGCCTCCAGCAGCTCTAAGCCACTTTATACTACTGTACGAGGGAATAAGGTAATTTTTTTTCACAATGCTTCTGGCTGTGAACGTCATCATTAAAAAATCCTGTGTTTTTCTTTGCATGAAATTTATTTCTGATGCGATCACGTTCAGAGTGCGAATTTCAGTTTTTAAGATTTCTCAACTTAATTTTACTTATTTGAATTAATCATAAACTGTTCATGAGAAAAATGTCAACTTTGCGGTGATGATAATGTGCTAATGTGTGAATTAATTTGTCATAACTGATGTCACTTTTAGCCGGCTAGCGGTTTGTTGAGTCTGGAGGCAGTTGAGGTGCTCGATCGTCTTCGTGAAGGTGCCGATAGACTTCGTAACAACACTAACAGTTTCTTGAGTGGAGAATTACTCGGTTTAGTGCCTGTTAGGATCTCAGTGTCTGGTGAGAGTGAGGATAATTCACTCAGAATCCGCCCAGTGCCAAAGCACAATCCAACAGCTCAAGATGGTACGTATTTTCATTTGCATCAATTAATCGGTCATTTAGTTGTCTCTGAAAGCAACACAGAGATAATTAGATAATTAATTAATACGTGGTTCCATATGCATTGAATTCAACTAATTATTGTATTATAATTAATACCAAAACTAGCAACTAAAGAGTGCAGTCGAGACAAGGAGGCTAGTTCATCATCTCAAAATCCAACTGGAGGATGTCCAGTTGTCGTAACAAATCCCATGTCAGTCTCAGTGCCCAATCTTGCTTGTTCCGATGCTAATAACACACTGGAGCCAGCAGCTGCCACTGGTTTACTGGAGACTTTTGCTGCCATGGCCCGAAGACGTACTCTAGGTTTGTTCTAATATATTTTCCCAGAAATTATTTTTCAATTAATTTAATATTATTACTATTATTAATATTCATTACTTTTCATAATTGTTAATAATAATTAGCTAATTCATTTTGCACTTTTTGTTAAATCATTTATTTAGTTGACCCTTAAAATTGCTGATTGTCATTGCTCGTTCATAAATAACCCATCAACATTAAACAATAATTTTAGGACCATCTGGTGGCCAACATATTGCACCAAATTCAAATACAGGATCGAATCCGCGTGGACCAAACTCGGTGTCGAGTCTCGTCAGGTTAGCCCTTAGTTCAAATTTTCCTGGTGGTTTGCTGAGCACTGCACAGAGTTATCCAAGTTTAACGAGCAGTGGACAAGTGGCTGGTAGTGGAGTCACTACTACCACTGGTGCTGGGCTTGGGCAGGCACTGACAATGTCCCTCACGAGTACCAGCAGTGACAGTGAACAGGTGAGGATTTTTTAAAATTAATTGTGTGGTTTTTTGGGGGCAAAAGAAGGATGGATACATATTTTAAAATTATATCTTACTTTTGATTTTTTTATATTCTCAGTTTGCTTTTATCCTTACCTTTGATCCTGATCGAATCTTTTCAATCTAGCAAAAATTCGATTTAATTTTATTTAGATCAAAATTACTATGTACTTCGGTTAAACACTGAGGATTTAAATTTTATCGAATGTGACAATTCCAATGAAACAAATTAATTATCGAGAATTAAATGACTTATTTATTTTAATAACATGATAAAGTGGCTGTAAATGACTAAAAATTGATAAAATATTCTGCAACAAGGCCAAACATTACCGTTTTAATATATCAATATCTGGAATTTAACAATTGTAATCTAAAAATCTAGAGGATGTGAATAAATTTTACCTTCGAAACGAAATTTTTTAATGTAATGAGAAGTTGTGGCTCCAGGTCAGTCTAGAGGATTTTCTGGAATCCTGTGGAGGTGTCGCAGGCTCTAGTGTATCCGGTGTGAGGACAGCAGGTGGTCCAACACTCCTTGGAGAACTCGAGGACGATGAGGATGGAGTTCTAGCTGAGGAGGAGGACGATAACGACGAGAACGATCAGGAGGAGGACGACGAGGAGAATGAGGAGGAGGGGGAGGGGGGCGAGGGTGATTACGAGGAGGTCATGGTCTCCAGAAATCTTCTCGCTGCCTTTATGGAGGAGGAGACACCACAGACGTCTAAGAGACGCGCCTGGGATGACGAATTTGTCCTCAAACGGCAGTTCTCTGCACTCATTCCAGCGTTCGATCCTCGTCCAGGTAATTTATTTGGTTCTCTGCATGTTTCATTAATTTTCATAGGGTGAGAGTGAAATAGATTATGACACATTTGTAATCAATTTCAAAATATATTAATAACAATTCAGAATAATGGAATTCAACAGTAAACATTCTTCGATTTTCCCCCCCCATTAAATTAAGTTCCCATTCATACTGAATTCCACTAACCTATTGAAGTAATTTTTTTATCCTTTTGAAGAATCAAAATTCCATTGACATCAAACTCTTAATCAATATCTCTCTACCCCCAGGTCGAACAAACATAAACCAAACAACGGATCTCGAGGTGCCACCCCCCGGAAGTGATCCCCAGTCAAGCATTCGAGTGGGAGCCCCCACGATGCCACGTCTCTCGCTTTCCCTGAAAGGTCCAGGCCTCCCCGAGATCCCTGATGTGGAACTCCCCCTCTCAGATCCCCACTCGAGCATATTCCAAGCAGTTCAAGAGCTAATGCAACTAACGGAGCTTGGCACTCGTCAAGAAAAACTCCGCCGAATCTGGGAGCCCACCTACACGATAATCTACAAAGAATGCAAGGACGAGGAATCCTCAGGTCGTGCTACACCCATCGTCACCCTGTACTCAGGCAAGCCCACCCAGAACACTAATGCCTGCACAGTTGAGGATGTTCTCCAGTTGCTGCGTCACGTCTACGTAATCTCAACATCTCGAGACGACAAGAAGGAAGATTCATTGACAGATGATTCTCTGGAGTCCTGCTGGGTCCACCCAGACGACTTTACCTCGAAGAAGATTACGAATAAAATAGTTCAACAGATCCAGGATCCCCTGGCCCTGGCCGCTGGAGCGCTCCCCACCTGGTGTGAGGAGCTGGCCCGAAGCTGTCCCTTCCTCCTCCCCTTTGAGACCCGTCGCCTCTACTTCTCCTGCACAGCATTTGGGGCATCCAGGTCCATCGTTTGGCTGCAGACCCAGCGAGATGCAGTCCTAGAACGTCAACGAGCTCCAGGACTCTCCCCTCGACGAGACGACAGCCACGAATTTCGAGTTGGTCGACTGAAACATGAGAGAGTGTCGGTGCCGCGAGGTGATAAACTTCTGGACTGGGCTGAGCAGGTCCTCAAGGTTCACTCCAGCAGAAAGAGTATTTTAGAAGTTGAATTCGTTGGAGAGGAGGGAACAGGTTTGGGACCAACTCTGGAGTTCTTCGCCCTCGTAGCAGCTGAATTGCAGAGAAAGGATCTCGGCCTCTGGCTCTGCGACGATGAGGAACCCAATCAGATGTCCTGTCCATCTGATGAGCACGTTAGGCCCCCAGGCTACTACGTCACTCGATCTAGTGGACTATTCCCAGCACCTCTGCCCCAGGACTCCGAGGAGTGCAACCGGGCTGTCAAGTACTTCTGGTTCTTAGGGGTATTTCTGGCTAAGGTCCTTCAGGACAACAGGCTCGTTGATCTGCCATTGTCCAGGAGTTTCTTGAAGCTCATGTGTCGTGGGGACATCACCAACAATGTTAATGAGAGAATTGGACTCACTGGGGTCACTCAGGAGAGCATGTCCAGTTCAATGGCTAGTAGCTTTATCTCTGAGGAGGGCGAGGAGGGCTGTGGACTGTTGGAGCCTAGTCCGTGGTGGGAGGGCATCCTTGATGTTGACGATCTGGTGATGGTAGATCCTGTCAGGGGAGAGTTTATCAAACAGGTCCACATGCTCAGTCTCAAGAGAGAGAGGACCATCAGTGAAGGGGGTGGGGAGGAGGATCACATGAGGATCCAACATCCGTCCGGTGCTTCGGTGCCAATTGAGGAACTCAGCTTGACCATGACTTATTCACCTGGCTCTAGAGTCTTTGGACATGAGGTGGTGGAGCTTGTGGAGGACGGTGCTGAGGTGGGGATTACTATGGAGAATGCAAGGGAGTATGCAGAGTTGACGGTCAAGTACTGTTTGGATAGGGGCATTGCTAGGCAACTGGAGGCTTTTAGAAGTGGTTTCTCCAAGGTCTTTCCCATGGAGAAACTCCACGCTTTCAGCCCCGAGGAGATCAGGGCTATGCTCTGTGGTGAGCAGAATCCAGAGTGGACTAGGGAGGATCTACTGAATTATACGGAACCGAAGCTGGGATATACTAGAGAGAGGTGAGGATCTTATTGCATCTGTTATTTTATTCGTTGTTCTCTTTTGTGTTGGTATCGTTTCTCGCTCTTTCATGGGGGGCCTATCTATGGACATTGATTAATTCACTCAACCATTCACACGAAAAATTCATTGGTTCATTGATCTCTTCTGCAACTAATCAATATTATTTTTTAACTTTTCTTGCAGCCCTGGCTTCCAGCGGTTTGTCAATGTACTCCTCTCCCTAACAGGCCCAGAACGAAAGGCCTTCCTCCAGTTTGCAACAGGCTGTTCAGCCCTTCCCCCAGGCGGTCTCTGCAACCTCCACCCAAGACTGACAGTAGTACGAAAAGTAGACGCTGGTTCTGGTGGATATCCATCCGTCAATACCTGTGTGCATTACCTAAAACTACCAGAATACCCAACTGAGGATATTTTGAAAGAAAGACTACTAGCCGCAACACGAGAACGAGGTTTCCACCTGAATTAAGCCAGGATTATCCTAGTTAATATGAGAGAAAATTGAATTTCACTTGTTCCAAGGGGAGGGATGAACGGAGGGTTTTGGCACTCGATTGAATGTGCGACGTTGTTATTACGGCCTTCGATGTTCAAAGAATTGTCAGAATCATCATGAGGATTTAATCGATTTAATGTTGAAGCTCTTTCGACGTGACTCAGTAATACAAACATTGGACAATGCATAGGTAATAAACGTATCGGCACATCTAGATGTGAAAAATTTCTTAATGAATTTCTCAATTTTAACTTCTCACAAGTACTGTTGCGTTTTTTTTTTTGAGTTTTCGAGGGGAAAATTGTGAATTTTAGTGGATGCTTTTTCATTACCATTGCCTTCGGTTTATATTTGGCTCAGGGGAAGCGACATTTGTCGGTGTGTGTATTGCTATGTGAATTTATTATTTTTTTTTATTTGATTGGATTCAGTGGAGAAGTGAAGACCTTCAAGAATTAGTTTGAGAATGTATTTTTGAGTTTTTGGGGAGTGTTATTTGAGTTCAGAGGAGTTGGAAAATTTATTTGGAGGCTACACTTTGGCACTGAATGCAATTGGGATAACTCGGAATTTTTATTCATTAATTCTCGTTGAAATCTGTATATTGCTTTCTATTTAAAAAACGCACGTAATTTTTGTTCTTTCATCTTTTATTAAGTAGAGATAATTCTGGTGGGTTCAGCTGGAGATGTTCTATTGTCCTCGATGATAATTAGCTCGATGGATTATATTGAAATAATTATTTTTGGGAATAAAGTGAAGAAGGTCGATTTGATTATTTCCATTAATTAATTGATAATTCGCTCTGCCTAAGCGTGTGAGAGGAAGTATGGTTATTATGGTTTTATAGATTAATGGAGGATTAATGGTAGCATGTGCCACTGATGCTACTGCTAAGATTTTTCAAATTGTTCATAGAGTCAACACAAATTGATCGGCTGATTGTTGAAAATCGATGGGTTGAAAACAGTTTGAAAGATTATTACCTGAGTATTGGTAGAATGAACTTAATAAAAAAAACTGACTCATGAATTTTCACCATTAAGCTACAAAAATATGTATTTAGGATAATCCTATGGTTAATTTCAATGAAAAAAAAAAAATTTCAATGGGCGAGTGCCTCCAATCGATGAATAAACCACAAAAACCATAAGAAATGAATAAAAATCACTAGGAGTTTCTGTCATTAAAAAAAAAAATAAACTCAGTCGCTTGACCTCAATTCATCAATTTAGTCAACTTAATAATTGGAAAAATAAAGATGATAAAATTGAACCAAAATAAGGAGAGTAATGATAAATATAAATATATGAGAAATAAATATTTTTTGTTCCTCGATAAATGAATAAAGCAATGAGGCTCGTCAAGTCCACGGGCACTATGCATATTTGTACGATACGCTACTTAATGCTCACAAGAATGATCATAAATGAATTACAATAATGAATAGATGGGGTGATCATTAATAACAGATGAATAAAAAAAAACAATTCAGTATACCTGTATTAGCGTTTAGAGGAAGTGAATATAAATGATATAATATAAATGTGAGAGATGATTACTAACGATATCGAAGACGAAAAGAACACGGATGTAATGAGGATAATTAATTAGTTAATATTAATTACTGTATTATAAATTATTATTGATTCTTGGGGGAGATGAAATAAAATGAAGAAAAACATTATTTTCCGGTTTTTATGCTTTTTTCGTTCGTAGGAATCGTTTTTTTTTTACATCTTTAATTAAATATTTGTTTAATATTTTTCTGGATGTTTGAGGGAGAATTGTGAGGAATACTTGATATTTTCGTGGTAAATCCACGAGTATTTTGGGGCGCCTACACAATTTGGAAATGGAGAATATTATCTCAAGTTGGTACCTTGTTCCATCCTCCTATATTTATTGTAATTCCACAATATTGGCATATGTATACATATTCTCTGTAATATTATGATAACAACTTGACGAATGCGGAGTTTGGGGCAGACGTCGTCTATACACATATATCAGCTAAACGGATGATAACAGGTGCTTATTGTTCCATTTCAACCTAGAGTCGGCATTTAGTGTCTGGTCGTGAGGGGGCGGAGGACTGGGGGCCAGATAGTCATGGCATGAGGACTGAGTGCGCCTCAGCTCGCTCTTCCTCGAGTTCTTTAGCTGTTGTGTTCAATTTTCCTCTTGCAAAGTCGCTGATTGAAAGATTCTGCAAGCGAAATTATCAATTGTTAATTAATTGTTAATTCGGAATGCTTCAACGTTTCTAAACAATATATTTAACAATTTTTTATTACGCAAAGTGTCAATTTATCAAACTTATGAGGGATGACTATTTAACAGAGGAAAAATACAATTGGGTAAAGTACTGGGATAATTTTTGATTGAGAAAATAAAAAAAGATTTTCTATTATTAACTCAAAAAATTGAAAATAATACCTGAACAATCTCGAATTTCCCATTATTAATGGTGACAGGGAATGAGAAGACAATGTCCTTTGGGACTCCGTAGCTTCCGTCAGAAAGGACTCCCATGGAGACCCAGTGTCCAGGCTTGGTTCCCATCCACCAGTCCCTCATGTGGTCCCCAGCGGCCTTGGCAGCGGACATCGCAGAGGACATCTTTCTGGCTGCAATCACAGCAGCTCCCCTCTTCTGAATGGTGTCTAAGAAGACTCCATTCAGCCAGGCATCATCATTGACAGCTGCTGGAACGGCTTTGCCATTGACAGTCGCATGAGAGGCGTCTGGAAACTGCGTCGAGCTGTGATTGCCCCAGATGATGACGTTCTGTACTTGGTCAACCTGAAATTATCGCGAAGAAATGGAATTTAAGAGAGGAGTTCATTAGTTTTATAAACAACTACTACTGAATATTCTACTGACTTGAGGATACCTTCCAAGGACTCAGCACAGATTTTACTATTTTACATTATGGCATTAGAAAGTCTCGATTTAATGAGTCATTGCCCATACCTTCCACCTTTAATGTTTATTGTAACGTTTTGCGAAACGGTTGATGAGATTGACATTAAAAAAATTTCCGGCTTTTAAGGTTCATCATCAGTCAATGACTCCTCCAGTTTTATTGCTATAATTTTTTTTTCTACGTTTTGAACAAAATTGTTTAACAATTTCACAAAACTTTAGTCAAAATTCAGAAAAATAATTGAGAAAATATAGAGCTTTCGGGAGTCATTGACAAGTCAAGCTATTTTCTGTTAATAATTGTTACATAAGAAAAATAATCCGGCATTGTTTCAGTTTCAATTATTTAATGAGTTAAGAAAAAAATATTGAAGATAATATCGCGAATTTTTGCAATTAATTAACTTGACAATCTGTCAATAACACAAATAACCCAATGATAATTTTTCTATTAACCTGTATAGTTTTTGAGGTCAATATGTAGTTAAATAAACAATTCTGTTTTTCATAAAATTGAAGGTGAAAGAAAATAATGAAGAATATAAATAAAATGTATATTGTAAAATATTTCCTGGCTTAAACTTTGCACTTTCTTAGTTAAAGTCTTAATCTGAGAGATTAAAATCCCGGCTTGAGACTTTCGTAATCCAATTATAAATACTCCCATGTCTTGTATGGCAATTTTTTTTATGCGCAACGAGTGAATTAGTTTTTTAAAGCTCTTCTATTAGTTACCTGAACTCCAAGACGAGCGGCCAATGCAGCCTGCGCTCGGTTCTGATCAAGCCTGGTCATGGCAGTGAAGTTCTCTTTGGGAATGGAGGGCGCGTAGTGGGAACAGATGAGAGCATTGGTATTGGCTGGATTGCCGACGACAAGGACTTTCACGTTCTTGCGAGCGTACTTGTCCAAGGCCTCCCCCTGAACCTTGAAGATCTTGACGTTAGCGGAGAGGAGATCTTTGCGCTCCATTCCCTGCTTCCTGGGCATTGCGCCCACCAAAAATGCAGCTGCTGCGTCCTTGAAGGCGGCTGCAGGGTCGGCTGTTGGGAGAACCTCTGCAAAGAAATGATGTTACACAGCCTGGGAGAAAATAAAAATCGAAGGAAAAGAATCTTTGGTGACAAAAATGAAAGTTCAAGTGCTCTACTCAAGTGGATCTTTGTTTTCGAAATCATAATTTTTTCTGAAGTTATTTTTCGAGTGTTTTTGGGGCGTCTTCGGGAGCTCGTACCTCTCAGGAGGGGGAGTGCGAGGTCCTCAAGCTCCATGACCACTCCCTGGAGCACATCCATCATCACAGGAATGTCGAGAAGCCGAAGATTGATCGGTTGATTGGGCCCAAAGACCGAACCAGCCGCCAATTGATACAGGAGAGAGTAGGCAATCTGCCCTGCAGCACCAGTCACCACAACATTTATTGGCTCCGTCTGTTTAATAAAAATAAATTCGCCATTCGATGAATAAAATTCCTATTTTGTTTCATAGATTTTTAATTGAGATGATGAGTCTGACGATTTTTAATTTTTTAATCATTTTCGAAAATTAAATTACAGTCCTCTTCAGCCTCTTCTCAAATATTTAGTCTCAAATTGAAATTTTCAATCCTCAAATTGAAACAATTTGCGATGATATTGTATCATTTAATTTTATTTTTGTTATTCAACTTCTGGTGAAGTCAATTTCCAACAGGACCCCTGTTGAAATAATGCGGAAAATGGAAAATGAGACTACGACTCAAACGCCTCATTCGTTAGGGCTCAATAAATAATAAATTTCATTTAGCCATTTATTTTTTTAATTTTCTCCTGTTATTATTTTGGTCGAAAGACCTTGGCGATGTGACAAAGTTCACTCTACCTTGTGGGAATAATAAATTTGGTTTATTTTTGGATTTTTCTAGAATTTGAGGCTTAACGTGGGAATTCGGTTTTTTAAGGGAGAGATGCTATCTGACAGTTAATTAGTATTGATTAGAAACAATTGCTTCAAGAATCCAAGATCATTAATGAGAATATAATAAACAAACTGCTCTAATCATTATTTTCGGTTGTTTGATGTAGAATTCCAAAGTTCGAAGTACTTTTCGCTTTTTTTTCTCAAGGGTATGTGGAGGTTAAGCTGATAAGACAGATAAAAAGACGAGAAACTAGTGATTTCAAGGCTTCTTCATCTTTCCAAAAATTTCCAGAAACCTGTCAGGGTGAAATGAAGAAATAATGCATAAAAGACAAATTAACTCACCATTTTAAACGATTTTCCGGGCGCAAGAAGTTATCTTTAATTAGGATTACTCCAAGAGAGTGACGTTGCACTTGATGGATGTGGAATGAGTTCGGTCAAGTAAGGGTAACGCTGTTGCTGCGTATGGCCGACTGGAATAATTAATAAAACGAGGGGGCGAGACCGGGAAGAATGTCCGCGCACTCGTGACAAACTGGATTTTTTTATCTGCTGTTAGTAAACTCCAATAATTTGCAGTAGTTCCCTCGGAATGCTGCAGATGGCCATACATGTAACGCGAAATAAAATTTGAATTTTCAAATGAAAATAATAATGACTAAAAACATGAAAATAAACTGAACAATTACTGTACTTATTATTAATCAATACTTTCGGTTCACAGAAAAAAATTGAAAAATAAAATTTTCTCCCCGGCGGGAGCAAAGTACTCACTTCCCTCCCGCTACGCGGGAGGGAATTGCGACTTTACTCCTACGCCGGGGAGAAAAATCATGTTC
>JAPYZM010001450.1:0-21326 GCA_030522845.1 Psyttalia concolor
CAACTTGGTTTTTCAGATTTTGAATTCAGGGTAAGTGGGGGCCAGAGGGCTGCGTAGTGGATCTGAGGTACCGTGAGCATCAGAAAATTACGTCACAATGTAAAATATATCGAGCATATATTTCACCTGTGTTTTAAAAAGACATTTTTGAGCGTTTTTTTATGTTAACAACTATAAATAAAATATATGCAATTTTCAACCAATATTTTAGATATATATGAGTTAGATTGCAGATCTAACAGAAAATCTTTCAGAAAAAATTTAATTCTCACTGAATGCACCCTTTTTCACCTTAGTAAATCCCATTTCACTCAATATCATCGTTTTCCTACTTAAATAAGTGATAAATACAAATTGAAAATTTTGAATCGGAAAGGGGTTTGAACCTACGACCTACGGAGTCGCAACCTAACGTGTTACCACGGAGCTGCCGCGTGCAATTGTTATTGGCGATCAGCGAGATGGCCCCTATGAATAGTAGCTGCATATTTTATCACCAATACAAGGTAAAAGATAATTTGCGATTTCAAAAAATGGTAATTTACTATTTTTTTAATTGGTATGTCATGAGATTCAACCCCTATTTCACGTTATTCCAATGTCGTAATTTACGGTGTTTCAATCTCATAATCTAAGATATCTTGTATTTTTCACACTTGAGATATCGTAAATGACAATTTCAAAAACTTAAATTATAGTTTTAAAAACTTAAGTTATGAGGTTATTCATGTGATTTATACATTAAAAATGAAAAAAAAAAACATGGACGTTGCAGTAAATCACAAAGATTTCCATTTTTTTTTTGAAAAAAATTTTTCGTGCGCGGCACCTGAAAAACGCCGTTTTTGTGGCGCTGGCGCTTTCCCACATCACGAAATAGGATATTTCGTAACAAGTGAAAAAAAATGGTTTTTAGCGAGTGGGAGGTTTGTATAACGAGCCGAAGACGAGCTGTATAACTCCACGAGTCAAAAACCACTTTTTTTCTGAGTTACGAACAAAATTTTTCATCTCAATGGGTCGAAAAAGTACTTTTCAGTAACTCGACGCGAAGCGGAGAGTGACTGAAAAGTTACTTTTCCGACACAGCGTGATGAAACATAATATCCAAGCCTCACCATGGAAACCATATCAGCCTCCCCACGTGCTTGCCATCCTCGCCTTCGGCTCGGAAGGAAATTTTGCACGTGGGAGATGATGATCTGTTTTCAAGGCTCGGACATGAAATGTACTATTGTCACGTAATTTCGTTTTTGACATTATCCCGGAATCTAAGGGAGATAGTATATTTTTGCTCAAGACCTTTTTTGTAGGCATTATTGCAATCTCGAAAAACGTATCCACACAAATTTTAATATTTCAAAATTTTGAAAAGAAAATTCATATATTCATTAAATAATTTGATTATATGAGATATATAGAATTGGATATATATACGAATATATTTGAGAAGTGTGACGCATATTTCTATAACATAATTCTCATACATAAAAGTATATAAATACATTATAATTTCATATAGCAAATGAAATATATTTCATTTATGAACTGAATACACATTTTTGACCTCATTATATATGGTATGGTTAGGATATATGTGAAATACATTGCCTTGCCTGAAATTCTGTACTGTTTTGTCGTAGACTAATGTCCGATTAAACTTCGACTAAATTAATAATACTTCAAAGACTGAATAGAAAATTTATCGAAAAAAAACTATCTCACTTCATAAACGAGAAAAAACAAGTGTAGGCCAATATTAAAACCAAAATTTCGAAAATAAATATACTCATTCGGAAACATATTCTTGATTTATTAGCAAACTATACACAGTCACGGAAAATGCAATTGTCTCGCTGTTTAACTGAATGTTACTTTTGATCCTTATCCCGTAACTTTCTCAGGATGAGTAGTTTTCACCATTGATTCTTACCACCGCACCCGGTTCATGTGGTCATCAATTTTGATCCTCATTGTGCAGTCTCCGTTGCCGTCCTTACTGCATTGCGTGAATTGATATCGTCAGCTTCGTTTTCTAATTCTGCCCCCTCCCTTGTTAGTAGCCCCGTAACTGCTGTTTTTCATTCCCCTTCTCCTATTTAGGCAGTTCTCTTGCCATCCATGAGAACGCCGGTTTTACATTCGAAACGCGCTATTTTTGGACTCTCCATATCTACCCCCTCTCCAACTAGTCGAGCCGTCCGATACTTAAAAAAAAAATTATGTCAATTTCTCTATGAGATACAGTATCTGAAATACGCTCACTGCATCCTCAATTCTATCCACTGCACTCATTTGACAATTGGAATTTCGTTTGAGGGGCAACTCACTGGTAAAATAGCGGTGTCCTGCCTCGAATATAATCTCATGAAAGCATCTAAAATCGTTGTAAACATTAATTTTTTTTTCGTGGAATATGCCCCCCCCCTCATCTCTCGGGCTATCCATAAAAATGGAAAACGATGTTTTTTTGGAATTCATTGTTTCGACGTTTACCTCATTTGTTGTTACCTAGCTTTGAATAAGTTCGTCATAATCGCAGTGACTACTGAACTCTCAACATCGAAAACATAGTGATCTGACATGAGTGGCGAAAATTTATTTGAAATTTCAACAAGTAAGAACTAACGTACCTTCGTCTTTTCCACTTGGTATACTTTCAATAATGAAGAAACAGATTTAAAAATGCAAACAATGAAAATTCATGGATATATGAATATTAATCAATATCGATATGTCAAGGCTAATCAATTTGTCCTTGATGTTGAAAAGAAATTGCATGCCTTCATTACGCTCAATAATTGACCAGTCTCTGAAATTCACCTGGGTTCCATCTCCCAGGGGCATAGATGGCAACGATGAGGCCGATAGTCTGGCAAGGTAGGCTACGGAACAGTCATCGAATGCTGATATCGTGTTTCCCATTTCTGACTTTACTGAGAGTTTTAAGAAGGAGTCATATAGCAGAACAGAGGAAATGTTTCTACAAATGAGTACAACAAAAAGTAAAATGTATTTTGAACTGTACTATAATAGTAATAGAATACCTTGGTATAGGAAACATAATAAGTTTCCACGTAAAACTATAGCATGGGTCAACAGGGTCAGAGCCAACCATTACACCTTGCTAGCTGCTTAAAAAGAGTTGGCTATATCGATTCTTCCTCGTGTAAATGTGGTGACCGTGAGGAGGGTCTTATCATGTGCTCTGGCACTGTTCCATCTATGAGCCATATCGAGCAAAGCTATTAAATGGCATGAGATGTGAGGGTTTCGTACCGCCTTATGCAGTTGAAACACTCTTAAAAAACTTAAATAGAAACGTACTCTCCTATATTGACTCCTTCTTATCGTCCTCTGGATTAAATATTTCAGCAGTACAAGTAAATTTATAGTATTATCATAAGCTAAGAAATAAGAAATGACAATATGTTCAGCCAAAAAAAAATAGTTCTAAGCAATGCGTAAATGTACAAATAATATGGTTAAATATACATTGTTATGAGTCTGTATCTCTTCTTTTTTCGTTGGCAAAAGAAACCAGATGGTTTGAATGCTATAAATAAATTTTTTTGTAATTCAATATCGATGAAGTATTTCTCCACCGATTCGTTAAAAAAATGGTCTGAAAATAGACGAAAAAATGTATGCAGTTGTTAAAAAGTTGTTTTACGTCCATCTTTTCTTTCCATTGTACAAAGTTGTGTTGGATGTTAGAACAATGAATTTAATAATATGCAAAATTCAAGAAGAATTCGGGATGGCGTGTTATCCAAGTTAATGTTTGGATGAAGCTGTCGTGCAGGATATTCATCTAACAACTTCCCCAACACGGCTTTTCGTATACCACTAACTACCACAAACTACTACTAGCTATGTTTTTTTTTTTATGAGAAAAGTCTCTAAAATATGGAAAGATAAAATTTGTATATAATTGTTTAAGCATGCCAATAGAAAGTTTACCCTCTCCTTGTAGTTAAAAATTCAGATTTTGACGAATTTAATTATCTGCGATAACCCTAAACGTTACTTTTGATTTTTGTTACGTGGATAATTAGCCGAATTGAAGAAAAAGAATGAAATCTAAAAACAATCAAAAACTAAAGTTAATAGAAAAAATACGTCCAAGATACTGTTTGGAATTCTTTTATAGTTGGAAAAATTAATAGAATCTAAAAGATAACTAAATGGAATTGTTTTCAATAGCCACAACACTTGGGTAGAACGTAAAAAACGAATTCTAACTAACTAAGTTGGGCTCAGTTTTACTTCTTTTAAAAATATTCTTACATCGTTATCGTCTAGAGTTAATTATTTTTTTAACTATAAAGTTAGTCCACACATTAACTCGGAAATCTAGTTTTCACAAACTTTATTTTTTATTTTATTTTTTCTCGAAATACTTGTAATTATTGAAAAAGCCGGAAACTCATGAAAGGGTTGAAATCACTTGAAATCGTGAGATCATGGAATCCTTCCAAATGCAATCAATTATTTGAATTAAGATATCGTGGTGTCACTCAATTTTATAGTGAATAGCCTCTCGATTTCATGTTAAAAACGATGATTTTTCAGTAAAACATTAACGTTTCGATAAGGAATATTCGAATGATTCCGCTGCATGATCAAAATATTCAGCCAAGCAGGAGATTTCAATAACCATCTAAAAAAATAAATCTCCATTCCACTCACGGTATTAACTAGTTCTTGTGATTATAACCCCGCATACTACGAGGGACGCGAGATGAAAGTTTTTTTGGTTGACAACAAAACCATGGCGGGCCCTCATTTGCATGTGCTCTTTACTCCAGGTGTCCCACCATTTGCATACGAAAGCATAGCGTTTCTAAAATTCACCCTACTCCATCCTACCTATGCTCGCTCCCCCCGGGATCGCCATTTATGGGTTACCGGCACAGCATGCTCAGTCGTGAGCCCAGCAAAATTTTGTCGACGTTAGTCTACAGAACAGTCTTTTTATTCAAACTGCTGAGTAAAATTCTTCCGTCTTTGTATGCGATTCAATTGTGAGTACCACGAATTATCAATTCTATAATGAAAATGTTTATGGGAAACTAACGACCATATTCTCTGTCGCATAAGAGCTACTGGCTGCACTACTTGTTTGAGAAATAACGAGAAGGCTTTAATCTCAATCCCTAATTTACGGGAAAAATAATCGTCGGGTAGAATGATCTGAATGTGTGTAACTCATACGAATGAGCCCAACTCCTTTATCGCTCAGCAGTTAGTACCTACCTACTAGACAAAATAAAAAATTATTTAATGGGAAATGTTTCAAGGCTCGGGTAGATAATTGTTCGAACGAAATCTAAATTGACTAAAAAAATTAAAATTAAAGTTAAAAAAACAAATACGTAGAAGTTAATGTTTGAAATCATTTTATAGTTAAAATAATTAATGAAATGACAAAGATAACCATATAGGATAGTTTTTAATGGAAGACAAACATGGCCTAACTTAGTTAGAATTGGGGTTTTTCGTCGTTCTACTCAATTTTTGTACCATTAAAAATAATCCTACTTTGTTATTTCTTTTATTTCACTAATTTCAGAATAACGTAGCAGTTTAGTAGGCCAGAATTGCTACCATGGACAATAGGGTAATGGCCAACATGACAAATGAAATAGTAACGCTTACGATTTTGGGAGATAATAAAACTCTTGCAAATCTGATTGTTTCAAACATAAATAGAGGTTGAATTTTTTATCGGAACGGTTGAAAAATAAAAGAGCAATTCTGTTGGAAAGATTACTCTTGAATTATATTATAAATCTGAGTATGATGTTCCCATATTTGATCGTGTTTTGTCATGAAAAAATCACAAGGCTTTGGTGGTAGAGAAAAAGTAGTAGTTTGGGAAATTTTTAGGTGGGTATCATAGACGATAGCTCCATCCGATTAGTAACGTGGATACAAATTTTTTTCTTTGTCTTAAAAATTATAGAATTTCTGTTCATTTTTTCGTCATGATGTCGGCGAAAATTATGGAACGGAAAAATACATAATTGCTTAATATGCATGATACATCAAATTCGTTCAATAAAAAATTGTCATCCAAAAATTCACTCTAAGTTCAGATTAAAAATATATTTAAAGGAAATCATTATATCTTTATTATCGTATGCAATACCAATGGTTCATGTCATTTGAACATTTTATTTTAGTATTTATAGTTTTAGTTGAATTTTTACCTCCAGGTGATTTGTATAAATCCGTTCTGCATTTGGATGCTCTCCTATCAGAATGTAAATAAGAGCCGAAACGATGGTGATACAATTTAAGTAATGAATGAAATTTAAGTCATAATGATTATTAGTCATTTTAAAATGTCAGAACAGTCACCATGAATCATCTTATCTGGGATGCAATATTTATAGTCGTAAGAAAGAGGCACGGAATTGGGAATGGTGGCAAAAATAAATGCCTGAAAAAAGTAAAAACGGGAGAAAAAAGGATGATTATAAAAATGATATTTCAATAGAAGTATATTTTAAAAGTGGAAAATTTCATGGAATAGATATTAAGCCCATAACCATTGAAATTTCCAAATCGTAAAGGTGAACATTTGGTAGATTTACTTGTAATGGACAAACATAAAATACGGAAAAATCCCGTAATTTGTGGGCTTTTTCTCGTAAATTACGTGATTTCTCTAGTACTTTACTTTCAAAATCTACTATTGCTGTCCATGCAAAATTAATTAATTCAATTAATTCACTACAAGTATGAAAATTGAAAAAAAAGTGGCTGCATTATGTTTTACCCTGCTCGTGAGCAGAAGGGGACTAACTTTTGGTTGGTATTACTCCACCAACTGCCCTGAGCGGCCTGGCATGAGGGATTAATCATATGCAGAAACAAAAAATGCTTGAACCAGGTGAAAGGGTAGGACAAGACGGGACAGAATGAATAAGTTTGAAAGAATAGCTTAGTCAATAAAAAATTATGTGAACTCAACATGGAGTGAGGCAAGAATGAAAAAATGTATGGGAAGCATGAAACTAAATAATTCTCTACAATAAAGTTATTTCACTTTTATGGGTAATTGTAGACATTTTTATGATTAATATAATAACTTCCTCTGTATTTTCTCCCTACCGGAAATTTCCACTGGCATCTATTTTGTGCGACAAGTAAGTACAATTCGATTCAGTCGAATTGTCTGTGTCGTCATAATTTCGAGGATAATTATTTTACAATTCTGAAATATAACGAATATTTTTACCTGTTTTGAGCCTACTTTTCAGAAGTAATTGGGGATAGGTATAAGTGCTTCTCATGATATTCGACAATCATTTAACAGATTCATAGATTTTTTATTTCTTTCTTTAATATAGTTCTGTAACATTTATTGAGAAAGATTTGTATAAAATATTTTATAGAAGAATAAAAATTTGAATGAGTGAAATTAAATTATTGCGTTTCTTAATTTTGACTAGAGTTCTTTAAAGATAAAGAGTTAGTTTAAGGCCCGGATCCGTTATCTCTTCAAGCGTTATCTACGTTCAAATGTATTATCTTTCCCGAAAAAATTATCTAGACTTTGTCGATGTAATATTTCTCGCAATGAGTGTGCCGATAAGTATGAATGTATAATGAAAGAAAACTAAAAAAAAAATTGGCCGGGGTTACTGGTCGCTCGCTACGCACGCTCCCATTGTTGTTGCGTGGAACTACTATCTTCTCGACTAATTCTCAACACAATTCGTAACGCGATTTTTGTGTTTTATTCGGCCTGTGACGAGCCTCGTAACGAACTTCCCGATAAACTGAAATATCAACCTAGAAATTGAAGGGGTGGGGAGAATTTACTCCCGGGTGTGTAGACAAAGTCAATGCCTATCGATGACGATCAAAATCCCTTCGATCGGATGCCGACGACACGCCTGCGCAGGAGCGTGAACGATAGAAATTGAAAAATCAAAATTTCTTGTAATCCTTATCTTGTAATCCTTATTTAAAAAAATCAGAATGGGGTCGGTCCATTTCGCTCCCAAACTAATGCGATATTGTCCTTGATGAGATCTATCGATCGCCACCAAAATTTTTTTGATCGCACTATCCGTTCGTCCGGGAACGTGAAAAAAAAAGTGATCACACACACACAAACACACACACACACACACACACACACACACACACACACACACACACACACACACGCGCGCACGCACACACACACACACACACAACTTGATAAAACAAATCTGGGGGGTTTCTCCGGGTTATGAAGTTAATAATTGAAGGCCGGCAAAAAGCGTTTTTATTGTTGCTATTTATTACGAAGGGTCGTTCAAACAACTAAAAATTCGTCGTTTACCTACGATCGTGGCCCGCCGCCATGGATTTTTAGACGGGCGCCACAAGAGGATAACAATTTGATAATAAGTATCATTTTGCACTGCATATTGACACAAAATCACTGACATCGCTCTATACCCGCCTTTGTACTATTATTAACAATATGCTAAAAATATTTTCGCACGGAAAGAATCGTAATTCACAACATGATATTATATCGCAATATGTATGTGATCAGCTATAACACGGAGAGAGAAAATTCAATAAAAATTACGAGTCAGTTCCGTAATCTGCGAGTCGAAAAAAATATTCCGCAAAAATTACGGAACGGAAATTTTTATGGAATTTTTCTCTCCGTGCACTTACTACGGTTTTTTCTAGCAATAAAAAATAAATGACAACTAATAATTAAAAAAATTCTGGGCAATGCTACTAAATCCCTATAAAGTGATAGCTGATCACATAAAAATTGCGATGGAATATTATGTCGTGAATTACGATTCTTGCGATGTGAGAATATTTTTATCATATTGTTAATAATAGTACAAAGACCGGTAAAAAGTATTGTTTTGTGATCTTGTGCTTATATGAAGTGCAAAACAGGATTTATTATAAAATTATTCTCCCCTCTAAAACCCCTCGGCTGATGGCTGCACTCATAGATAAATCACAAAATTTTTATTTGCTTGTACGAGTCCAAGACCGTAGTGGATTCACATGAGTTTAGCCGACCAATATTTGATTTCTAGAAATAAACGTATCAGATCGACTGCTAATCGTTGGACGATGATTGACGTGCATTCAATAATATTTATTAGTGAACCATTGAATTATAAAAAAATTAGAAAATTTCACCCATGTAACTATCGGACAATAATTGAAAATTTCTTTATTCAGTTTTTTTTGATCGAAAGGAAATCGTTTGAAGATCCATAATCAAGCACTATCAATAATTGATAGTGCGTTGTTCAATTTTTATCAACCATTTGCGCGGAAAGAATTAAATTTGTGGCGATTGATTAAGAATATCATTCGATAGAAATGGGTCAATTATATAGCGCAAAAATCGATAAAATACTAGAAAAAAATCACAAAAAAAATTTGGGAAAAAATCTCGCCAAGTTGACGTTGGCTTCCGTACCTCCCTCATGGAGGTGAGAGTATAAGGAGATATTGGAAATTCACCAAATAAGCGCACTGACCTTACCAAAATCCCCTATGAAAAAAGCATGGAAATATTTTGAAAAATTCCAAGTTTGGAGTAGGACGGCCATCCAGGACTTGTTTTCTTCATTTTTGTTCCCTATGGAAGAATCCATCATTTTTAACAAAACCCGTTCGTCGGAAAGTGATTCGGAAAAAGTTAACTTGGCGCGCTCAATTTGTACGATTGTCGGGCCCTAACCCCAACGGACCAAATAATTATCAACTGAATGTCCGAATATAATCGATAAACAATCGATTTACAGTCGATATATCGCCCCAATCAGTTACTCAATCGGATTTTCCATGAAGAACATTCATTGATCAAAGAAATTCGTTGATAAATTATTCGTTGGTCGCATCGATTAATTATGTAGTCATTGATGCGGTTACGCACCTCTCATGGCTTTCAAGCACTTCATCTCACGTTAACTGACTAAGGCGAAAAGCATGTTCAGACGTGTTCGGAACGCGGAGGCGAGAACGCTTAGACTGCACTGACTGGTAGAAACCAATTTCACCTCGCAGGTTTAAAGACATGTAAGAGATGCAAAATTCGGGCTCGATACAAGATCTCATGCGACAAATCTAATGTTCATAATTTCCTGCACGTGAACTGTAGGTTTAGCAATCACGTAATTTCTATCTACGGGGCGCGCCAAGTTGACTTTTTCCGAGCAATTTCCAACGGCCGCCTTTTGTTAAAAATGATCGATTCTTCCATAGGGAACAAAAATGTAGAAAGCAAGTCCTGGATGGCCGTCCTACTCCAAACTTGGGATTTTTCAAAATATTTCCATCCTTTTTTCACAGGCGATTTTGGTAAGGTCAATGCGCTTATTGGGTGAATTTCCAATATCTACAATACTCTCACCTCCATGAGGGAGGTACGGAAGGCAACGTCAACTTCGCGAGATTTTTTCCCAATTTTTTTTGTGGTTGTTTTCTAGTTCAGATTTACAGCGAATGTCATTATTTAGTAAGAATGACAAATTTTTCGGATAACACTGTGAAGGGATTGGGTTAGTAAAATCAACATTTTCACTAGATTGACAGAAAATGATTAATTCCTTTGAAAAAAATCAAATTTTGCTAGAAAACTTGTAAACAATTCGTTTATAGCTATTGTTTCCAAAAAAAAAGCACTTTTCCCATAAAAATATATGAGAACTATTGTTTCCTAAAAATCGAGATTTTTGATAAAAATATATGGGAAACAATTGGTTTTTAAAGTCAAATTTTCTTCTAAATTCAACGAGAACTCGATTAAAAATCAAAAACTGTTCAGAAGTTCACGAAAATCAATTTTTACCCTAATTTAAATTAAACTTGATTTGAAAGTCAAAGATCCCCTTTTCGCAAAACCCCGATAATTTTTCTTTTATAATTAATTAGGTCGGTGGTTTTATGACGATTAAATTTTCATCCTGAAAACGCATGGAGTTCCATCCATTAATGCCACTGTCCTACCTTAAAAATGTGGACCACATTTCCCTTACCTAATTCCCAATTGTTATAAAAATGGTTGCCGTTAGAAGGACGCTGTGGGTCAATATTGACGAATAATTGAAATGGAAATCAGAATACGTTCGGATAGCGCAGATCGCAAAAGCACCCGACTGGTAATCGGAAGGTCCTGGGTTCGATTCCCGGTCTGAAAATATCTGAATTTTTTCTTCCGTTATTTGCGAACTAAATATATTGAGATGTGTAAGAGATTTCCTCACGGGGTATTGCCCCACGGGGAAATTACTTTCACTGGGCAACTCAACGCTGAGATGTCGGTAACGCCCATCTCATCGCGAGTCCACCCCCGACTACTACTCCAGGGGTTGCCATGATCCTAGTCTACTAGGATATTTCCTTTCCTTAGGCTAGTCGACCACGTCATCCTGGGATTTCGTTCCCAAAGGGGCTTCTTCTCCGGGAAAGTGCGAATCTCGCCTCTCCCCGAAGCCATCCACTACGTGGCGGGGCGCCAAGCACCCCACTCTCTCGCTGTCCGGCCTTAGGGCTCCCAGCGGACTATTCCGGATCCCTAAGAAGGGTCGGCCGCCACTCTCTCTTGGAGGAGTCTTACGAGCTGGTCTGCTCGCTCCAAGAACCCGTCTCCGACTGCCTGAAATCTCCTGGACCTTAACCCCTAGTCTAAATCGCTCAGCGGCAGTGGGTAATCCGTTACCCCACTAGCGCCAATCGACTTGACGGCAATCGAGGGGCGCTAGTCCTTTCACCTTGCTGTTGATTCCCAGGCTAAGTCATTGACGCCTCTGGAAATGCCCAGTTGGAATTTCTGTCCGTTGGCCCTTTACTTCCCTTGCGCAGCTGGGCTAATTTCCAGATCTGGCGACAGCGAATATGACGACCTGCCAATCACATCCTGACACGCGGCTTAGCCCAAAGCCACGCCTCAGGGTGTGATCCTTTTTGGCATGCTCACCGTTACTCGGCCTTTCGCCGACCTCTGGTGTTCTAGTCATCTAACATCAACTTTCCAGTTGACGGCAGATGTCACTAATTCGCCGTTTTCTCCGCGTGCACCTTTCTATTGTGCGCCGACTCTCGTGGTCGGTATCGCAGGGTATACGGTTACCCGTAACGAGAGAAATCTCGTTACAGATGCAATTCCCACCTATCCAAACTCCTTTTCACCCATTAATCCCACTGTCGTACCTTAAAAATGTGGAACGCATTCCCCCTGCCTAATTCCCAACTATTATAAAAATGAATCTGGACTGGAATTTTTAAGGTAGGACAGTGGGATTAATGGGTCGACAAGATTTTTGGATAGATGGGAATTCCAGCTCACTATATTTAGTTTACAAATAACTGAAGAAAAAATTCGGAAATTTTCAGACCGGGAACCGAACCCGGGACCTTCCGATTACCAGTTGGGTGCTCTTCCCATTTGAGCTATCCGAACATATACTGATTTCCACTTCCATTATCTGTCAATATTGAGCCACACCGTCCTTCTAACGGCAACCATTTTACAACGTTTGGAATTAGGTACGGGGAAAGCGTTCCAAATTTTTAAGGTACGACAGCGGAATCGATGGGTGAAAAGGATTTTTCGATAGGTGGGAATTCCTTCTCAATATATTATAACAGTTGGGCATTAGGTACGGAGAATCCTCGTTTCCGTCGGTCAAATCGTGGATTACGGGCACAAAAACATGAAATATTGTATGAAACTTGTGCGTCATGGTATTTTTTGGCCCCTGAGATTATAACAGGCGTCTTCGGTTCGTGTTACAACCTCCCACGAGCCAAAAACATCATTACGCACGCGTTGCATAATATACTTCATAATTAATTTCAGCATGCTTTCAACGTACTCACACTTTCACTTTAGGGAACACGCGATGAGTACATTTCCCCTTCGTAGAAGCGTCCCAGCTAAACTGCCAATGTTCCAGACTCTTTCGGCTCTCGTCAGTCGTCAGCGCTTCGGAACTCTGCATTTCTGACCTCCTTGGTCGGTATAAAGATTTCCGCTCTTCCGCTAGTACATCTATCGGCAACATTTCAGCCATCACAGATATCGCATCCTCTCAGACTGTGCTATATGTACTTGCAACTCTGAGGGCACTTAGTCGATAGAATAGCGCCATTTTACGTCGTGCTGTGTGCAATTGGAATACATCTCTCCGAATGCGAATAGCATAGGTGAGCACTGAAGTAATCACTGACGACCACTATGCTCTTCTTCCTCTGTTTGGGTCCCCCGATGTCAGGCATGAGACGTGATAAGGTGGATCTGATGCCCGATGTCTTGATACCCACGCGCTCTGCTCGCTGCTTGATGTTTAATCGCGCATCAATCATCACTTCCAGGTATTGAATGAATAGCTGGGAGGTGATTCAACACTATCCAACTTTTAGCCTAATCGTCTCGACCTTCTTTCTGCTGGTGATCAATACGGCTTCTGTCTTCTGTTCCGCTCGGTTCAGTCCGACAGAATCCATCTAGCAGCGGATTATCTCGAACATTGTGCTGAAAACATGCTTCCTGTCCTTCAGGTACTACCTAACGACGCGCAAATCATCTGCAAATACGACAAGCTTCGTCCTCCAGGACACTTTTAGTTTCAGCAACCCATCGTAGATGATGTTACACAGTAGGGGACGTACCACTGAGCCTTCGAGCTTCGGTTACTTTGTACTTTTTGGGGCCATACTCAGTGTCATACTAAAGGGCCCTCTCGGTAAAATAGCTGTGAACCATTCTTCGCAAGTAGCTTGGTACATTGAGTGTTCTAAGAGCTTCCATGATACAGTTCCACCTGGCTGCGTTGAAGGCATTCTTCATGTCTAATGTCACTATTAAGCAGTACTCTTTGGTGCCATCTAGTCGTCTTTCTCCTGAAATCGCTTCCCTTGCATATTGATGTCCACTGGTTCCACGACTGCTTCTATTCTCGGGGGAATGATTCGCTCCAGGATGTTCCCAGCAGTATCGAGCATGCAGAGAGGACGACACGAGGAGGGTTTGTCCGGTGGTTTATTCCCTCTTGGGAGCAATACCAGCCTCTGCGTCTTCCACACGGCAGGAACGGTGCCTTCTCTGAGGCACTCATTGTAGATGTCTAAGAACTGCTCAGGTATCGTGTGTATAGCCGACTTTAGGGCGATGTTTGGAATACCATCCAGGTCAGGAGATTTAGTATTTCCCACTCTCCTACAGGCCTCCATCAATTTTTCTCTGGTGTTTTGGGGAACTAGCTCTTCTTGTTGTCCGATATAGTAGTAGAATCCCGGATGACAGGAATACCGGGCACGATGGTGAGGACATTGGTTGACTTTTAAGTCTTGTCATCATACCTTAAAGGGCCTCCGCCATGGATCGCTCTCTACTTCAATAAGGAGCTCGCTCTAGCATTGTCTTTTGTTGTGTTTGATAGCCTTGCTGAGCTTCCGCCGTGCCTTCTTATATTTTCTCTCTAATTCCTAGAAGTTAGGACTTTTCCTACCACACTAAGATGACCTAGCTGCGTTACACTCCTTTCGTAACGCAGCAATGGCCCATTACATCAGTACATAGATAGATGTCGATTCGTTTCTCGTTTCCTCGTTATAGAGGCATGGCAAGTTTTTATCACCTTCCTCATAATATCCGATGTCTTCGCAGTTGCATTATCGGCACTAATCGGCCAAACATCTGGTGTCTACGAGACGGGATGGAAACTATTTATTCGTCAACCAATGCGGCCTTCTTTGTTGTTGGGCCAGCTTTTCGGCTAGTACCGATCTCCCAAAAGATGGCTCGATGATCGCTCGCAGTGCAGATATGCAATACTCTCCAAAAACAGTTTCTCTTGGCCAGACTAATGCTCGCAAAGGTTAGGTTGACTATTGAGCTCTTCTCCCCTCTTCCGAAGGGGAATCCATCACCATTTTAAGAAGGACAATGTCCAGGGAAGAAATGGCCTACAATAGAGCTTGTCCTCGCGATTTATTCGCGTAACTGCCTCAGTTGACTGCCCAAGCATTGAAGTTCCCCGCGATTGCGATAGGGAAGTGCTGCTTCGCTTGCTCAGTCAGTCTGTCCAGGAAATCCGTGAATTCACCAATGGTGAAGCTTGGTGGAGCATAACAGCTGAAGAAATACATTCCATGGAGATTAGCTACCACAACGCCAACCTAGTCGGTGGTCACAACGCTCTGGAATGGGTACTCCCATGACTGAATGCTCAGATGTCTGGGTGGTTTCAAGGCGATCACCAGATCGATGTTCAACCCTCGCGCCGTTTGCATAAGTAGATCGTGTGCGGCCTCACAGTGGTTGAGGTTGAGCTGTAGTATGCGCATAACTGTTTCCCGTTCATCTTCTGTTGTGCTTCGCTGAAGACAGGGCATCTACTGCTACCAGTAATATTGGAACAGTCCTGGGATCGGATCTTTCTCCACGCATAAGGCACAACGAGCTTGTTGGTCACAAACCCCCACTTTGTGTCCTTCTCTCCCACGCTTTGTACATAGCTTGGCTCTGTCTACTGAGCTCCCGCATTTCATAGTAAGATGGCCATAGGGCCAGCACTTGAAGCACTTGGTCAGTCTCTCCACCTGCCGGATTCGGCAGTTCAGCCATCCAATGCGAATCTTGCCTCGATCGCCTAGGACTTTCCTGGCTACTACTGAGGCCACCGTTACTGATACAGTCTGAGTGCCTCCATAAGTTTTGCCCAAAGACCTGACTGCATCCGGTGCGATCTGGCAAACGACCCCAGCTGCGAGCTCCAGGGCCTCAACCACCTCCTCTTTTATTGCCAGCTCATCGAGATCCTTGATCTCGAGCTCCTCCTGTGGCCCTTTACTGACGACATCAGCTTTGTCTCTAAGAAACTTCGTTATGGCCTTGTGTAAGTTATTAGACTCATTCTCCTTATCTTTGGAAAGGATGATTAGCATATCTTCCGTGGTCGTTGGGTAAATTTTGTCTACGCAATCACGAGCCTGCTCCGCAGATATCTGCTCCTTAGCTCATTTTAGTACTTTCCAGTACCGTTTTTATCCTTCGGGCGCACGATTAGAGCACTCGGTCTGACAGCTGGTGCCCTCTGCGTTTTCCGGTTTTTGTCTTAGGCCTCTTCACTTCCTCCCACTCAGTTGGTTTGTGAAGTTGGGCTGACTGCTTATCAACCACAGCTTTGTTGACCGTCGCTTCATTTTACTTTCTTCTTTTTAGACTCCGTTCGTGTCCTGCTGGCGAGGAAAGCTGCTGGTGTAATCGGCAGGGATATACCTGCTCTGCCTGCGCTCCATTTCGCCTCAGCCGTCTGAAAGAGGTGCTGGTTGAGTTTACCAACTCTCTCGCAAAAGCGTTAATGCAACTTTTCTTTCTCATATAGGTGAGCAGGTCAACAATGAGCTGCTCATGCCTATCCGACAACTTGTTCATCTCCGTATTCGCGCCCAGCGCTGCTTGCTGTGCATGCAGCGGTTCATCTCTCCTTGTAGCATGCACGGCCAAGGAGTCCATGAAGGTGACTTCATGAAACGTAATGATTGGCTCTTCTCAGAATCCAAGGAGACAATGTTGGCCACCGGGGCTTGCACCCGATGGGAACCAACGGCAGGATTTACCTCCTTCAGAGGAGTTACGGCCTGGAATAAGTTTGTTTGATCACAACTGATCATTTTTTATTCAGCTGATAGCAGAGCCACTGCCGGGGCATTTTAGGGGGCCCATCCTACGCACACGTGGTTGAGAGGTAGGCTTCTCTAAATGGCTTGTTAGTCGGAATGGATCCCTTAAGCTCCTCTACCATCGTTAAGCTCCTGCAAATCCCAGGAGGAGTGTGTGTGTGTGGTCGATTTTTTCCCCTTATAGAGATTCAGAAAAAACTTCAAAAGATTCTGGTAAAGAAATGTTAATTTTTCTTCAATAGAAACCCTGTTTTCCTCTTTTCGCCTCTAATCTTGAGGACCTTCATCCCTCGCGGCACCACCGTTAGGTATTACTTCGCGAGGAGGTTCTCAGCTCATTGCTCTTTCACGGTTTCTATTTTATGTAGGTCCTCCTAATCTGAAAAAATGTTATGTCCAGTTAGGAAGTTCCAAAGAATTTCTCACCGAAACTGCTTTGCGCGTGCATTTCTCATTTCTGAGTTCCCTTATGATCTCAGCCGCAAAGTGACTCGTTGCATCCCAGGCTGCCTGCGATGACATCATGGCTTCCACCTGATTTTCTGGTACGATCTTCTTTCCCAGTTCGGACTCCCAGCTACATCGGATTTCACTGAAGCGGGGCCTGTGAAGAACACATGCTCCGCATCATCAGCCATCCCTATGCAAATGGCACACTCTGGAGAATCTTCATGCTTAAATTTATGAAGATAAGCCCAAAAACACCCATGTCCTGAAAGCATTTCATAAAGATAATTAACTTCACCATGCTTTCGACTTACCCACGCTTGCACTTTAGGGATCAAGCGATGAGTCCATGTCTCATGTCAAACATGTCAGGTAAGCTGCCAAAGTTCCAGGCTCTTCCGTCTCTCGTCCGCCGACAGCGCTTCGAGATTCTGCATTTCTGATCTCCTTCGGCGGTATAAGGATTTCCGCTCCCCAGCCAGCACTGCTATCGGCAACATCCCAGCGATGACACATATCGCATCCTCTCAGACTCTCCGATGTGCCCTTGCAACTCTGAGTGCCCTTAGTCGATAGACTGGCGCGATGTTACGTCGTGATTCCTGCAGTTAGAGTACGTTTCCCCAAATGGGGATAGCATACGTGAGCACTGAAGTAATTATTGACGACAACAGTGCTCGTCTTTTCTGCTTAGGTCCTCCGATGTTAGGCATGAGGCGTGATAGGCTGGATCTGACGCCCGATGCCTGGGTCCCCACGTTGCTCCGCTTGCCTCGTAAAGTTCAATCGTGCATCAATCATCACTCCCAGGTATCGTCTGAATGGCTGGGAGGTGATTTCACACGACCCGACTTTTAGCGTAATCGTCTCGATCTTCTTCCTGCCGGTGATCAATACAGCTTCTGTCTTCTGTTCCGCTAGCTTCAGTCCGACAGAATCCATTCAGCAGCGGATTGTCTCGAATGTTGTACTGAAAACACGCTTCATGTCCTGTCATGAAAACACGCTTCATGTCCTCCAGGTGCTGCCCAACGATGACCACGGCCACATCATCTGCAAATGCCACACGCTTTGTCCGCCAGGGCAATTTGAGTTTTAGCAACCCATTGTACATGATGTTCCATAGTAGGGGACCCACCACTGAGCCTTGGGGCACACCTCCTGTTACTTTGCAGTTTTTGGGGCCACTCTCAGTGTCATACTTGAGGACCCTCTCGGTGAAATAGCTGTAAACCATTCTACGCAAGTAATCTGGTACTTCCAATTTGTCAAGAGCCTCCATAATGCTGAAGGCATTCATGATATCCACTGTCACGACTAAACAGTACTCGTTGGTGTCATAGAGCCATGGTTACCCTCCAATCGCCTTACTCGTTGTTTCGATGACCAGGTTGATGGCATCCAGCGTAGATCGGCTTTTCCGGAAACCATACTGGTTGTTGGTAAGTACGGGTTCCACTGCAGCTTCTAGCCTACGGTATATGATAGGCTCGAAGATCTTTCCTGCAGTATCGAGCATGCAGAGAGGACGGTAAGATGAAGGTTCGTCCGGTGGTTTATTCCCCTTTGGAAGCATTACCAACCTCTGCTGCTTCCAGATGGTAGGAAAGATGCCTTCTCTAAGGCACTCATTGTAGACATCTAGAAATTGCTCGGGTATCGTGTGGATGGCCCGTTTCAACGCAACGTTAGGAATTCCATCCAGCCCCGGCTCTTTGGAATTTCACACTCTATGGCAGGCCTCCATCCGCTCTTCTCGGGTGATATCCGGAACAATTTCTCCGTCCCATTGCTCAGTATGATGATGAAAATCCTAGTGACACGGAAACAGTACTGCTACAATTCTTTTTAGGAGTACCGGACAAGATGGTGACGGCATTGATTGATTTTTAAGTCTTGTCATCACCACCTTGTAGGACCTCCCCCATGGGTCGTTGGGTCGTTGTCTATCTCGGTAAGAAGTTTGCTCCAGCATTGTTTTTTGCTGTGCTTTCTTATAGTTTCTCTATAGCTCCTGGAAATTGGGACTTTTCCTACTACGCTGGGATGACCTCCTAGCTGCGTTACACTCCTTTCTCAACACAGCGATGGTCTCATTCCACCAATACATCGGTGGATGACAATTCGTGGTTAGTTTCCTTGTCATAGTGGCGTCGTAGGATTTAGTTACCTTCCTCATCATGTCCTGTGCCTTTGCAGTTGCATTGTCGCCACTAATCGGGCAATTTCCTAACGCTACTGTATAAGCGACGGGATCGAACGTATTTACTCGCCAACCAATGCTGTTGGTCTTGCTTGTTGTTTGCCCGGATTGTCGGTTAGTACCGATCTCCCAAAGGATGGTTCCATGATCACTCGCAGTATAGATATCAGCTACTCTCCAGAGTTTTTCCTGGCGAGACCACTGCTCACGAATGTTAGGTCTACTTTGAGCTCTTTTCTCCTCTTTCGAAAGTGGGCTCATCGCCCTTGTTTAAAAGGACAATATCCAGGGAAGCCATAGCCTCCAGTAGAGCTTGTCCCCTCGATTTCGTCTCATTGCTGCCCCAGTCGACTGCCCAAGTTTTGAAGTCCCCCGCATTTGCGATAGGGAAGTGCTGCTTCGCGTCCTCGGTCAGTCTGTCCAGGAAATCCATGAATTCACCAATGGTGAGGCTTGGTGGCGCAGAACAGCTGTAAAAATAAAGGCCATCCAGCTTAGCTACCACGAAGCCAGCTTCATCGGTAGTCGCTACGCTCTGGAATGGGTACTTTTCGCAAGAGCAGATAACGGCCTTGCAACTTTTATCCGTCTCCCACAGCTGAGTGCTCGAATGCCTGTATGGTTCCGAGAGGATTACCAGATCGATTTTAAGTTCCTGCACCGTCTGCATGAGTCGATCGTGTGCAGCCTCGCAGTGATTGAGGTTGAGCTGTAGTATCCACATTACCGTTTCCTATTCATCTTCTGATGTGCCTCCCTAAAAACAGGGCTTATGCCGCTACCAGCAATAGGGGCACAGTTCTTCGATGGATCTGTCTCAACACATAAGACACAATGAGTTTTTTTTTCGTAGACGGCAGGGCTGTGTCTCTCTGTCCGACACTTTGTACAGAGCTTCGCTCTGTCTACTAAACTCCTACATTTGATGGCAAGATGTCCATAGTGCCAGCACTTGAAGCACTTGGTCACTCGTCGGATTCGACAGTTCACCCGTCCTATACGTATCCTGCCTCGATCGCCTAGGACTCTCTCTGCAACTGTTGGAGCCGCCCTCACTGATGTAGTCTGGGTACCTCCATAAGCCTTGCGCCGAGACCGGATGGCGTGCGGGGCAATTTGGCTCTCCACCCCAGGTCCAACTTTCAGCGCTTCAAACACCTCCTCCTTTGTCGTCAGGTCATCGAGATTCCTGATTTCCAATTCTTCTTGCGGCCCCTTGCTGATGACATCAGCCTCGTTCCCAAGGAGTTCAGCTATGGCGTTATGCAGGCTGTCAGCTTTTCCCTCCTTATCCTTCGATAGGATGATCAGCATGTCTCCTGTCGTCGTTCTGCGGATTTTGTCCACGCAGTCATGAGCCTCTTCGGTTTGCTAGTCTTTGGCTTCTCGGGCACCTGCGCCTTCTGCCTATTTCTCCTGGAAGTTACCCCTTCCACTCAGTTGGTTTGGAAGGTTGAAGTGAATGCTTATCAGCCGCAGCTTTGGCGACTTTCAATTCGGGGGCCACTCTCGTGACTTCCGCTTTACCGTGGAAGCCTTACTGTCGAACCGAGCAGAGCTGTCATCCTCAAGCTCCGATTCTAACGTGGTAGCATTACCAGAGTTAGCGTTCGCGTCCGGCCGGCAAGAAAAGTTGCCGGTAGGATCGTCACGGGCTTCTCATGTCCTGCACGTGCTCCAAGTTGCCTCAGGCGTTTGGCCGAGGAGCTAATGGAATTTACCAACTCCCTTGCATGAGCGGTGATGCTCCTTTTCTCTTTCGTATAGGCGATAAGGTCAGTAATGAGCTGCTCATGCCTATCCCACAACTTGTTTGTGTTCGCGCTCGGGCCCTGTCCGGTTTGATGGGCATGCTGCGATTCACCTCTCTTTGTGATATGTTAGGCCGAGGAGTCCACCGTCAGGAGACGTGATGATTGGCTCCTCCCAGAATCCATGGAGCCAACGCTGGCCACCGGGGCTTTAACCCGATCGGAACCAGCGGCCGGATTTACCTCTT
>JAPYZM010001451.1:0-51700 GCA_030522845.1 Psyttalia concolor
GAGACGGGACGGGCGCACCGCAACCGAGGAACCGCGCGCGGGCGGGGGGGGGGGGGGGGGCTACACATTAATTAAAGTGGTAGAAATTTTCACAAGGGTTCATAACCAAAGTACGAATGAGGAAGGACACAGCAATGTAGACTTTTCATTAACCGAATTGGGTTGGCAACTCACTCCACTCAATTTTCCACGATTTATTCTGCATTCTCGTTTCTTTCCCCAACCCCCCTCCGGCCCCCGCCCCTCTTTTCTTACCACGTTGGTGGCTAGTGGTCTTTATTTCTGGAAAAAAACAGGAAAATTTCACGATTCATTTGGCGTTTTGTGCTGTCCAACAGAGAATGAGTTAATTCAGTGTGGATATAACCGGAAGCTGCGTGGCAAGCTGGAAGAGAGATAGAGATGGACTGACGTTCATTGGAGAATTGACCCACCCATTCACTCCATCCCAATTCCTCCCTCCCAACGAGTCTAGCTTGGCAGTAGCCAGTCCCTCCGCCATTGAACGCCACTGTCATGGAAAACGATGTGGTTTTCAAATCCTTTCTCTTTATTTTCATTGGATTTTCCGGGGAGCACGTCCATCGCAATTGCGTTCACAAACGTTCAGTCAAATATTTCGACGCTTCAGCTCGTAAAAGCGAGACACGAATTCGAAGCTTTTCGCGTTAAAATTGTTGGCGGGGTTCTTGTTCCCAGTCACTCCCTCTCTCGGTTTTTTTTCCGTTCCTCCCCCCGCGCCGACGGGGGGTTTTTTTTTTTCGAGTTTGGATAGAAACATTCGGCTAGAGTATTTTGGTAATTTGGGAAATGCCAGGGCTTTTCGGCGCACCCGATTACAAGCGGAGTGAAATTCAAGTGAGATGGAATAAAAAAAAAAAAACATTCTCTCAATGTGGGATGAAGAGACGAGGCGAGTGTACTCTGTACCCACGGCGCGGTCGATTAAAGTCTCGTACGTTGCCTTTATTAAATCCCGTTTTAATCTAGGAAAATGAAAACCCGCGCTCACTGCAACGACCAACGCTCGCGACTGTGTCCCGTTAATCTGCACTCGGAAGACTAAAGGGCGTGGTCGTGTAACACGCGCGCAAAGATAGTGAACAACTGCCTCTGCTCACTTTGGTTTTGATTTACTCGTGGGGGAAGGGGCCCGGGGGGGGGGGGAAGAATTTTCCAATGCATTATTAATTCCACAATTTTAGGAAGACCAAATAATTTACGATTGCACCGAGAAGAAGCTGTTGGAAATTAAGCACGAGATCATTTCATTTTTTCTTATTCATCTGTTAAAAAAAAGAAATGAAATGAAATCATATGAATGAAATTAAATTCAAATGAAAAAAGAATATATATATCTTCAATATTTTCTATTCAATAGTGATTTCCTACAGATCTGTCTCCCATCCAATCGAATGTTGTATTTTTCCTGCCAACAATAAATCCCGGAGCTCTTTCAATCGAGTATAAATTACTTTTCTATAAAATGAGAGGAGAGATGATGAAACTGGGATAAAAGAAACGATGGGGACAGTTCACTGCCCCCCCTCCCCCTCCCGCCTCCTTGCCACCCTCCTCGTCGCCCCACCTCATCATACTCGTGGGTCTTCCCGTTAATTAAAACGATTGAAATGTGAATTTCTTCATTCACTGAGCTCAGTCGGGATTACTTCTACTCTATGATTTCCGTCTTCCAACAATTTTCCGCCCCTCAATTTTTATTATTATTAACTGGATAATCTTTACTTGAACTAGGGTGACTATCTCCTCTGGTGTGATCATTCGTGGGTATAAATAATGATAATTTCCTCTCGATAATTCCAGAACAGTCACTTACCTGAAACATAATAAAAAATACCAGGGTAAGTACACAATTTAAATGATAATAGTTGATGCTTAATAATACTTGAATTATTTCCAAACGAGATACGTAAACTGTAATAATTGAGAGAAACGATACACGGGGGAATAAGAGAGACTCGTAATGCGAGTTGTGCCATTCAAGATGTAATAAGAGAAAAAAAAAGACGGCGGATGTACGTGATGGTGTGTACGTGACGCTTACGAAGAGTGTGAAATCTGTCTGGGATTGCGTGGATACGGAGATCTGGAAGGGAAGACTGTAACAATCGATCCCTCAAAAATTGCATTATTTCAGTTTCAAGGATCACTGGTAAAAGGACAACCATTGAATGAAATCCGGACTGACGGCAAACCAATTGTCATATGCTGTGTTCATTAATACGTCATAATTAATATTAATTATTCGCACAATTATCCCTCTTTCATAAAAAAATTTCTACAACTGTACGTGAAATGTTCTGCCGTCATAAAAGAATGAGAATTTAAATGAGAATTTAGTAATTTTCAAATAATGCTTAATATTAAACAATTGAATTTTGCAAGTTGAGACAATTTTCAATTGGCCATTGATTGTTTTTTCTGTCAAACCGTAGAAGAAAAATTCTGAAGAAATGCAGAATAAATAAACTCGTGACATAAAATAATTTCCAATTAGCGATAATAGCAAATGACTCAAGAGGACATAAAATCCCGTCGAAAAATCCCAATCTCCAGTCTTTCATTAATAATAAAAAAAAATTGACATTAATTATTCACCCATTATTTCGCATTTGGTCTCACCCTCGGTTGGTCGGCCAAATAAAAAATAATGCCCTCCGAAGAATTGGGTTTTTCTTCTATAAAACTTTACTACACACGTCCCTTGGAATTCAAGTCTCGTTGGCAATATACGCAGGCAAAAGCTTGAGGTTATAAAGGGAATGCTAGACAGTGGAGGAGATGCTTTTCTCTCGGTCAAGCCTACGAGTATTTCCACTCCCCCACCCAAGAAACAGTTTCATTACTCTCAATCCCTGGGTCTTGGAAGAGGGAGCCAAAAGAGGGGAAACTGTACTTTTCTCTCGCACCGAATTCTCAAGCTCGGGGCGGGGGGGAAGCACGTAAGACAAGCAACACGCACCCTCACCCTCGTTCCTCAAGGGTTGTCCAAAAGCCTCTGCGTATAAAAAAAAAATCCAAGAAGAAGAACGAGAGGAGGAGGAAATAGGGGACCCTCGCAAGCGAGAAATCGTCTTGGGCGTATCGATCGTTTGCTCCGCGTGATTCCTGCGGGAAAGCTCCCCCTTCCTTCCTTCCCCCCCCCCCCCTCCTCCTCCGCCACCTCCCTCGGGCTTGACACGCAGCGAGCGACTGGGAGGGAGAGACACGAAGAATGAAAACGTTTTTTGGATATACATTTTTTATCTAATAGGAAAATACAGCACAGGCCGCACTGTATGAATTCAGAGACACGAACTTCGGGGGAGGACGAAATGAATATATTTCCCAATAACTTGGTCTGAAAAATTCAAGGATCCTCTCTTAATTAAATATTTTACTCAACAGAAACATAAATTATGTGAATTTTTACCGCTCTCTGTTGAAAAATGAATGAATTTTAAAATGCAATTGAATTTAATTGCCAATGATTGACGAGTTATTCGATGAATTAATCAGCTCCATTGACACGAATTTGAGAAATAAGACGAGTGAAAAAAAATCAAATACATCAGTAATGAAATGTTTCACTCGAGTGAAAGGAAAATTAATGATTATCCCAATTCAATAACACTCAATCTCCCAACATCCGCGAAATTAATAACGTACACATCAGATTGCCTGATATTTCGTGCAACAGATGAATATTTCATGAATGGGAAATAATGATTTAGCAATGAAGTAGTAAATCCCTCTAATGAAAAATATATATCGTGCACAGATTGAACAAGTGATGGATCAAACTGATGGATGCCGAATCATCAGAGATGTCTGAGGGAATCCCAGAGTCGGTATTGATCGTCTCGGATTCCCCTCCGAACTAGCTGAGTAGTTTTTTTTTCTTTCGCCCTTCTGGGTCAAGTGTGAAGATGGACCTGAAGACAAAATTCTAACGTGAAAATCCCGTGGTGGGAGAACTGGAGGAAATGAAGGGTTTTCAAGACGAGATTTGCTCTCACCAACATTGCCATGATTAAGATCGAAGTGGCCGAGGGTGTGACGTGAAGAGTTCCTGCATTTTCTCATTATCTTGGGTTTTGGTTGCCTCCTCGTGTATCAAGTGGGGTCTTCGCCGTATAGTTGGGTAGTTGATGAGAAACACCGAGAGTTGAAGACAAACGCAATCAGCGATTGGATTGAAAAGAAAAGAGAAGAAAAAAATCCCATTTTTGTGACACATCGAGATACACAATATTCCCCCTAAACCGCAAAAATTGACAGATGAATAAAAAAAAAATTATGCCGATACTTTGAAAAGAATCAAAAATAAGATGGAATTTTTTTCCTTCTTCCCCACTTGACCCTCGAAAATAGAAAAATAATTATTCTCGAGATGATCCCTCTGAGCCGTGACACAAATTAAAAGAGGTCACCCCTCATTCCCCCCATTTGACCCGAAGAAATCGTTATGCGATATGAGAATTCCAGGTCAACGGACGTACCCCAGCGATAATCCCCATTTTTTCCCCCCCACTCCTTTCATTTTTTATTCTCCTCCTTCAAACGTGGATCGGATATCAATAAGTCTTCCTCCTCATTTTTTTTTTCAATTTTTTTCTTTTCATATCAAATGTATCGAATCTCTGTTCTGCAAGCATCGTGCATCCTGCAAGTTTCTCTGTTTCTTTGTACCATTCTCCTCAACATCGGAATCTGATTTACATCCTAATTACTGAGAGGGCGCGTTTCCCATGCACTTTAAACCGTGCGCGGTCGTTAAAACCACGGCAGAGGCTACCTAATCTACATTTGTAACGTTCTCGTTGCACTCACTGATGGGGGCGGTTGTAGGAGTAACAGAAAACAAAACTTCTCTGTTGAATTAATTTTTACCCAGTGGCTTTAGGTATTCTTTTGGATGAAAGTAAAACAATCTGAGTGAGAAAATTAAAAGAATGAATACTGCGATATTTGTGTGTATGGACGATGAAATAATACGAGACGTTTGAGTAAAAAAAAAAAATGAGAACGAGAGGCTGAACATTTTCCTTGAGGTGCCCTCAGTCAACCTCTCCCTCCCTCTGACTTTGTCTGCCTGGGCTCAGCCAGGCGAATGAATTCGATACTGAAAGACAGGGGAAGGAGACTAATAGGGAATGGGAAAAGCCATGACAAAGATCAAAGAGACGGATTCAGGAACCACTTGATTTTTTAATCAATTATTACTGACGCGAATCGTCCGCCCGGGAGAGTTTGCCGATCGAAAAACTTTTCTGTTGACTGAGAAAAAGTCCTCGGGAATTTATTATTCAATTATCTTGAAAATTAAATATTTTGTTCAAGTTTTTTCTCCCCCCCCCCCCTTTTTCTCTTGGTTCCATTGATTACTTTTTTCCATACTGAGAAATCTAAACTTTGACTTTTGGGCCTATTTTTAAGGCGAATGTAGTGAAGGCATTAGTCCCCCCATTACATTGAACATAAGAGGAGGAGAATAAAAGGGACTAGAAAAAAAAAAATTATTGACCAGTAATTCTCATGTCGATTATCGATTTCTTTGGATTGAACCGAAAAGGGAGGTTACGAGGGGTGTGTCCTCTTTTAATTTATATCATTGTGGAGACGCCAGTTCCGATGACTACGTACTAATAATAGTTTTATGGGGGCTTTTATGGAGCGTCTCGCCCACAGGTACGAGATCTGGGATGCCAATGAGGCTGCGGTCAGGCCGAAACATTGTAACTCACGGATGATATTTTTTTTCTTTTTACCCCCTGAACTCATCGTTTTTCATCGAAATAGTAAACAACTATCTGATGGGAAAATTCTCAGCCTCTGGCAATTTTCAGTAACGTGATTGCCAACCCCTTCTAGTTTTTTTTATGTCTCCCGTTGTTTTTTTTTTGTGAATAAAAAATAAGGATAGATTGGCGTGGTGGTTGTGAGCCGGCGTTAATAATACCGAAATTTCGGGAATTCCACGTAGACGTGAATGGTGTGAGGGGTGTTGGGACGATCACCTCTCGTGTGTACACGTTTGGGGTTGGAGGAGCAAAGTTTTATCGTCCAATAAATGTGTCGTCTGCCGGGCGGCGCCGTGGTACAACGGGTTTGCCGGCGAATTAAAATGCAACGCCTCGTAAATCTATTGTCTATTCCCCGGTTACTGCGTGAAACTCTGTCGCCCCCCCCCCCCCCCCCCCCCCCCCCCCCGCCCGCGGGCGGGGGGAGGGAAAGGGGAGGGGGGGGGGGGGGGGGAAGAAAATGGGAGGTACGGAGGAGGGAAAAATAAGGTTGATACACGATTGGAGAACGGAAAATTCCGAGGAAAACTGTATTTTAACGACTTTTTTTCCGGACTGTTTTTTTTTTCAATAGACTATTCACTTTTTTTCCTGGCAGAGATTTTCGGCAATTTTCTTGGGAATATCGAGATTAAATACGAAAAAATAATGGACCACTCAACAGACACGACTGGGACGAAAATCTCTTTTGCTAAAAAATAGTTAATTTGAAATGCATGAGGAGTTAACAATAATTTCTCCCGAGTCAGTGATTCTAGACGACCCGTAATGAAGAGCCCTTTAGTGAATCCCTCCCCCCCCCCCCCCTCGACAAAAACGAAAACCCATCTAGAGATGTAGATTTCTGCGGTTTGAAAACGAAAAAGAAAAAACCTCTGAAATAGCGTCGGCGGTTTTGGATGTGAATATCTCGCCGTTCTTACCGCAGTCGAAAGAAAGCTCGTAAAAAGCGGATTGGCCAGTGCGAAGGAGTAAATTCGACAGTGCTCAAATGGGATGACCATTAAAAATACAATTACATTCGAATGCAATTCACGTCAAGGATTACCACCGGATTTACTTTACGAGTGGCGCATCTTGCTTATGTATTTACACCAACAACACCGACTACAGAGGTGAAAAAGACTTCATCAATAAAGTGATAGCGACCCCATTGATATCGATAATGGGGCTCAGGAGGTTTTCAATCAACGTAAATATCTTGTATCGAAACGTTTAGACTGGCGTGGGCAGGGGAATTGGAAGTGCATCCTTTGCAGGTATTCAAGCGAGTAAAACGATTTCTCAACGGGTGGGGGCGAGGGGGCAAGTCTTCAGGTTGTCCAAGCGTCAGCTGGTGCTCTTCACACGCCGGTCTTACGCCCACTCGTATTTATAAACGTAGTGACCCCTTTGTCATTCTTTAACCCCCAATTAATATTCTCCGCATGAAAAATAACCTGTGAAATAATAAATGCTCCCTTTGTTCACGCCAGTCAAATAAAAAAAAAGAAAAAACGGAAAATATAAAAATAAAAATAAATTGAAGGGGGTGAAAAATTTTAATATGAGAGGAAGTGAATTCCCAACTATTGATCAACCTGTGGCATTTACCGATGGGGGGGGAAAAAAAAAAATTCTGCCGCATATTCAGCGAGTGGCAAAAGGTCGCGACGTACTCAGGCTGAATTCTCCGTTCCCTCAATTTTATTTTTCAGGTATTCGCGGGAGGGATGAGAGAGACTCCAGGAAACTTTTTAAATTATTTCCCCCCTCTCTCCCGCCCCTCAGCCAACTCCCACTATTTTGAGCTCCTCGAGTTCGAACGTGACGAATCGCTCAGGGAGAGAGAGAGAGAGAGAGAGTGTGAGAGTGAGAGTGTGCGCGCGCGCGCGCGTGTCTCTGGTGGATCGAAATTTCTCATCGCAGGCCGAATTTTTCACACGCGGTTTCCCTCATTCTCGCCCCCCCCCCCTCCCCCCATCCCCCAAAGGCCTCTTCACGATCTCCTCAACCGAACTCAAGTCAACTTCGCCGGTATATCGCTTTTTGCTGAAAATTCTTGTCGTACCAAGCGGTACACACTCTGCTCAACTGGTCGCACGTCTTTTGATATTCTGAATGAGATTTTACACCAGTGTCAATCATCAATGTTGATTGTGTAATAAATATTTCACCACCCGATATAGCCGGTAAATTCTGAGCCAAAATTCCGGATGAAATGCCAGCTCACCTTCGATAAGCCTTTATAACCCGTTCATTTACGATACGATGGTCTCTCTCACCTGCTCTCAATACGTGCAAAACATGCACTGGAAGGCCTTGGTACGCAAAATTTAGACAATGACATTATCCGTGCGCGTGACTCCAGGGATTCCCTTGTCGTACCTAGTCCTGGGTTTGTTCGCCCCCCGGGGGAATATTTCCCGACAAATTCATTCTCGTAATTTGGGCAAGCAAGTTTCTATACCGCGGCAACATGTTTATCGTCCATTAACCGCGTGCCACCCCAAAATCATGGGAAATAGATAAGGAGTTGAGGAAAAATTTTAAAAAGACTAGTAAACAAAATGTAATCAGTGCTACGTGGAGATACAGACGAAACTAGAAACTTTTAGTGGCTGAAAGGGAGTCATTACGACATGGATTTAAGCACTCAATTTATTTCGCGAAACAAATGCGAGAACTCGTAATAGTTTGTTTCAATGGAGTAAATAATTGGCAATAAATTTAGGTAAATAAATGACGACCGCATAATTCGGAAAAAAAATCAATAGAGGTCTATGAACATTTTGACTGAGCAATAAAATTATAATTATGTATTTTAACGCGCCAGAGACTGATCCTGTAAAAATCATAATTAATAATTTATCTATGTAGCCGTGCAATCGTTTGAACACTTGGATATATCACGAAATAAAATATCAACAGATGAGGGATGAATGAACACGCCCACTTCGCCAACGAAATTTTTCGTCTCGTGTACCAAGTGACACACGAGAGCCGAGACTATCACGCGTGCTTGTGTATAGATTTAAGCCCGTGGATGCCAGTGTGTGATTAACGCTCAGAAGGGACCTACAGAGTTCGACGCCTCGGTGCCTAATTAGCCGTCGGTGAGAAACTGCCAGCTTCATCCTCCCCTCAATCCCCTACCCACGGCGCCAACGTATTACTCTGCGAGATAATTTCCACGCCACGTGGCGCCTAATGAGTCAATGGCTCGTATTTTTTCCGAGACGGTCAGAATGTTAAGAAGAGGATGTTTAGATTAAATTGATGGCCACTCGATGACACCGAGGCGTCGATAGTCTTGTACAGAAATTTTTGTACCTCAACAAGTGCGGAGTGAATTATTGTCGAGGTGACGACGAAGTCTTTTCGTTTGAAAATTATAAATAATTGTCTTTACGGAACATTTATTGGGGTCCACCGCGAGAATAACAGAATTAAAATTCAAATACTCCCCTCGATATTTACGTGGAATAAATTAATGGCTAAAAAATATCTAGACGAGTGCAAAATTTATGTTGAAGACCTAGAATTCCTGCGCAATTTTCCTCCCAAATGGGCAAAGCGAAATTTGACTCCCAAAGGAAACGATAATTTTTCTTGAAAAAGAAAAATTTTCCTCCATTTAATCCCCATCAGAATTAGTCTTCGTATCCCTCCAAAAAAAATAATGTCGTGTATCGCCTCGGGAAGAAGCGAAAATCATATTTAAATCTCCAAGAAAGTCCAGCCCGCAAAAAGAAAAAAACCAGTATCAAGCTCAGATCTTTCTCACTCTTCATTCTCATTTCTTTTATCCCCGCGAAAAAAGCCTTGTACGTAAGAGGAAAAAGAGTAGGTACCCGCAGACCATAGAACGTGGATTACCAACTTGTTGTTCGTGCAGGCTTGGTCCAATCTCGTTGCACACAGGCAATAGTGTGTTTGGAGAGGAGCGTAGGATAGTGCAAGCTTCAATGGAGAAAGACAGACAACGAACTTTGCGGCTGTACTTTTTATTTCCTTGGCGTGGTACTCTGGGCTCCATGGACAGAGCATCGCCGGTGTAATGTACGATGCCAGTATATACCGAGTGGAGAAAGCGAGAGAAAGAGAGAGAGAGAGAGAGAGAGAGAGGGGTAGAGATAAAAAAGAAAATAGCGAGCGGAAGGAAAGGGAAAAGGCGTGACACGGTTGTTTGCTAGAGACAGAGAAAGAGAGAAGGAGAAAGAGAGGTGAGTCTGTCCCAACTATGGTGTTGCATTGAGCTGCTTCCGGATTAGAGACTCCCCCTCTCCCTCCCGCCCCTCCCCAACCCGAGTTCAATGAGATTTCAACGAAAAGTACTCGCAACTCGTCCATACCATTCCTAACTCAACACTTGTTTTTTCGTATCGCGTTTCACTGATTACGTTTTGTATTTAGGATTTTTCATTTTACTCGTGTTCTCCACTCGAGAAACGGATCACAAAAATTACAAACAATTGGTTAGAAAAATTTGGGGGAGGAAAACAAATTATTTTCAATGTCTTATTTAAAGCACTCGCAAATTACGAAATTAACCAATAAAACAAATTTTTTTTTCCTGTCAAAGTTCTCGAATTAAAACGTCTCGAAGACACTAGTTATAGCCTCGAAACTACGGAAAAAGTTGAGAAGTGAAATAATAAAATAGTCAGAGGGGGGGAAAAAAAAGGAGAAACAGTGAATTAAGTTATTCCCGGGAATTATAATCCCTCTCTGTGGTATGAAAAACTTTTTTTTTTTTTTTTCATTTTTTTTTCAGGAATGGCTCTCGCGGGAGATCTTTAACTGGGAAAGTTCTGGTGTTGGGCCCCTGAGAGACTCGGGAAAACTAACTGGGTATTTGCGGAGGAGAAAAGAAAAAGTGCGAGACAGCGAGAGAAAAGAATACATACTTCGATGTACTTGAGGAAGTGCCAACGGTTTTCTCTTCACATGGTACACAGCGGGGGGAAAGCTCTGAAGAGCCCTTATCTTGCGTTGGGAAAAGACGGTACTCCATCACCACAGTTGGCTCTAATGAAAACTGCAGGGTGTGTGGCTGTACATCCAGGGGAAAAAAAGAGACATTGGGGTAGAGGGAAGAAAAATAAAATAGGGAGGGATCTTGCGGAGAGGGATCGCGTCCTCAGGAGATTATAATCTTGAAAATCATTACAGAGAGGTCGATATATTCCAGCATCAGAAATTGCAGTAGACTTAAAGTAGGTTTAAACAGTGAAATGAAGTGGCTGAAGATGCTGGAGGGGGACGAGATTGGAAGTTGGAATTAATAATGATAACAGCTACGTCAAGACTAAGCTTAACGATGGAGGTTGTTTTGCTGTAATGAACGATGGAAGATACTTCTCAGAGTCACTCCAAGGGATGGAAAAACATACCCTAATTGCATTGAAATGAGAGGGAAAATCTATTTCTCCTATGATACGGTGTCTCCGATTTTTTTCACTGGAAAATTCGAAGAATTGCAAATTTAATTCATGCCAATCTCGTTCTCGACGACATTGAGTATTAAATGCTGTTATTTAAAATTAAAATTAATTACTCCCGCAATAATGCTCCGAATATCAAACGTAAAACCGTCGAATTAATTTTCCCCTGAATTCCAGCAAAATTTTTTGGCATTTCAGGGGAAAAAAAACCTTCCAAAAATAATTCGAGAACACGTTTAGTAGCAGTAACTTTTTCCCCCCCCTCCCTCTGTGTACACTAAAATTTTCTTAATAAGGATAGCATACAGCGCGCAAATGTCTTGAGACTCGTTGGGAGAAAATTGGACTGTCGCTTCAGGGTCCTTAAAGAGTTGCCAAAAGTTTAATTTTCCTCTGGTACAAGGGGATTTCCTACTGGTACACAGAGGAAGCGCTACCTTGGTCTTTACGGCGGCGAATATATAGCTCCACGCTCCTCTGGTATTTTATTATTTTATTATACATACAAAAATGCATCGCTAAATTGTTTCTCACTCCCCTCCACGTGCTCAAAATTTCATTTCAGAATTTAAGACAGGGTTTTTCACTGTCTCATCGTTCCTCATGGCAAGAATATACGAAAATATACGCGTCTGCTATTTTTTTTCACCTCTCACGACGAGTGGCTCTCAATTCCACCAATTTTCCACGTGACAATGCTCCATAAATCCGTGATAAAGCGTGACAAAATGTAAAAACGTTGGCCTCGTTAAAATCAATTGGCTGGGAATCGATTTCCGAATAAATCGATATAAAGAGAAATGAAAAATCAAAATACCCAGTGTAAAAAAGATAAAAAAAATCTATATACGACGGGACGATTGACTGAAATTTATCGTGAATTTACGAGAGGGGATATCCCGCATGTGCAGCAATGACGGTCTTTGAGGCTCTCCGTGGATGGATTGAATTGCTTGAAATCGGGATCATAATATTTATGAAACGTTTTATGACCACTACGTCGGCTAGAAGTACAGTATCCCTCGTGATGTTGAGATATTTATCGTGTCATCGAAAATACGAAACCATATTGCGACATTGGACGTCTGACGTTGAAGATAAGTTTTGTCGGATGAACCCTAGGGAATGGCTGACGACAATGGGGTCACGTGTTTCATACATTTTTTTATTTTATTATTGGTAGAGTTGCATATCCGGCATTATGGGAATAACTGTTTTCTCAGGGGCGTAGTAAATTTAATGTTCACCTTAAATACATGTTGTTGAGTTTAAATGGCTCTGATTGGCTCCTGGAAGTCACGGATTAAACTCATGATAAGTGAATGAAAGAAAAAAAAAGGGAAAGAGAGTTGGGAGGGAGGGAGGGAGGGGTTAAATATCGCCGATGGAGAATAAAAGTCGATCGATTTTATTGGAGGAGTTTCATGGAGAGGACCCCACAGCTCGCTATGTCAATGAAGAATCGACGAGGAAGAAACTCAGAGCTGACTGATAGTGGTGAGGCAGAAGTGGGACGAAGGGAGAAATAATCCCACGAGACAGTCGAGCGCGTTGTTCCGTGAAATGGACGGTAGGTTTCCCAGGTGCGGAGACTCGGTATCTACTGAGGCAGAGAGAGGGACAGAGTGAGGATACCCAAGGGAGGCCTACACGCGCTGGAAAATTTGCCTCATTTACGTTAAACTATCTTTGGTCTTTCCTCTTTGCTGTCGAGAGGACGGAGATATGCCCGGGTAAAAAGAGCTGAGGGCTTGTGATTATGGAAAAGTCCGTGAACTTGGAAATTGAGGGAGGGGATAGAGCTAAGAACTCTCTCCCCCTCCCGCTCTCTCGATTTCAAAAGAAAATAATTGAAAAGAATAAATGGATAATTTTCTCCACCTCCAGACGTCTCTTGAAAGTAAACTCTCAGTCCTGTCTGCTCTCTTTTTTTTTTTATTCGTCCTCGGGACTCGTGGGGAAATTAATTTCTCTCGTTGAATTGCACCGATTACCGACATAAATTTCTCAATTCTATTTGTAAAACACAACTGGTGGTCTCATTTGCATTTTTGTGGATTGGGGAAAAAAAAATGAAATGAATAAATGGATAATTTCCTTTTCCCGTGGTACCATGAAAATAAACTTTCAATCTCGTGCCGCTTTATGATTAATCGCTGGGGCATCGTTGCCATTTTTGATTGGTCCCTCAAACTTTCAGGGGAAAATTCACTAGCTCTAAAGATCGCAAGAACTCCCACGGGAGAATTAATTCCTCTCGTCTGCTAAAGTCAATTACGCAAAAGAAATTGTCAAATTTTATTCGCAAAAAGAACTCTCAAGCAATTACACGAAAATCCTTCGAGTGACCCTCTCGCGAGAGTGTATATGAAAGTGTAGGGGGTTGAGGTTTCACTTTCACCCTCGGCAAAGTAATACAACTCCCCCCCAATATTTTCCGAGAACTTATATACTTTCGTCACATGCGCGTGACACTGAGAATCCATATCCGTCGGTATTTTATTCCTGTCCACTCAATTTCCGATCGCCACCAACGCATTCCGATGGTTCTTGTATTACCTTGAAACCGATACCCCCATACGGGGGTCAGAATGAAAAAGAAAATGTAGGAGTTGAGCCGTCAGACGTGTTTTTTTTTTTCTGTCCCCCCTCGCAAATTTTTACGCAGAGAAGAGAGGAAAAGTGATACGGTAAGTGCTTCGGACTCCCCCAACATCCCGCCATATGAAAAAAAAACCGACTCCTCCTCGAAAGCTCTACCAGCGAGAGATATCAAATAAATTCAACAATAAATAACCCACTTAACATGCCCATGAATATTGAAAAATATAATGCGAGGGGAAGAATGAGATCTCAAATTACTCTCGTCAAGAATTCAATTATCTCTTGTAATTTTTTTCTTTGCTAAAATTGGACGGACAGATGACTCAAACAATAGCAAATATATCACAAGTGAGCAGTGTCCAGGTATCCCCTGATTTTCAAGTCAAGAATTGTTCATTGTAAACACGAAAATCATGCATATGTATTGTATCATGTTGGTAGTCTCGTTACGGCGTTTGGGTAATCAAGAGAGGTTATGCCAACGCTTTTGGACACTGTCTACCCACCGGATGGCTCACCAATCAACTGTAACTTCAGGTAGTACAGAGAGAAGTGCCGGTATGACTCGACACCGAGGCTAAATACTCCTCCCACCTCTCCCCGGATCGTTGATCACTCAATGAGCATGTAATGGATCGACCATTACACCCCTCGCCCAAGCACTAATATTAATCCCGCCACTTTGAGTTTAGCGTATTTTATCGAATAGTGTCGTTATCTCCAGCTCTAGCTCTCTGGCCCGTCGTTATATCAAGCAATAAATTGAATCTCCATGTTACCAGCATAAACCCAATGCACTAATGACAATTATCCACGAAATTTTCAATTTATGAATGTAACAACGACAGAATCATCTACCCACGCTCACCCCCAGGGACATTCGACTGGCCCATTCAATCGGCGAGAAAATACAAACATCAAAATGCTAATTTTTATATCATCCGAGACCTCGGTGAATCCCACTACTGCCATTGGTATTTCTAAGCCAACTCAAGCGGCCAGAAGAGATTCAAGTGCTTATTCAACAGCGCCACTCAGTTCAGACACTCGTTCTTCCGGTTTCTATCTACTCAAGTGTTAGACACACTCTGTCTTGTTTTCACTTTTTTTTATCTTCTCATTTGTGGTAATAATTTTCTCTCGACATTTCTTCGCAATTGTTGTTCGTCTAGTGTTAGAAAATTCCATTCAATATCGTATATATAATTTTTTTAAATGCTCCCTTAAATATTCCTCAATTGTTATAATTGGAGACAGCTGACAATTGGGATTGATCTTTAAACAAAAATGAGTAAATGAGAGATTGTGAACAAGAATACGATTTTTTTCTCTCTGAAGTTCAGGATAAATTCTCTACCGATATTGAACTTCATTTTTTGTTTAATGAAGATGGCGAAAAAAAAATTAGCCATTAAGAGATGCCATTCTTCAACCAATAACCGGGGGAATTCTCGAGTGAAAACATTTTGCAGAAGTATAATTGCCGTGTGTAACGGCGTGTTGCATCACTGCGTCCATATTTAGTAAAGACTTGTGGCGGTGCGCCATATTAGTGAGACTCTAATCCCGACTCGATCGAGTTCTCTAGGCCATTTTCTCTCTCCAGTGGGATTCACCTTTTTCAGAGGCAACATGAGATTGTACTTTATCGCACTGTTGCTTCACACGGAGAATTTGTACGGGGTGTATCCATATCGAGTGATATCTCGTAGGAATCCCTTTGAAGAGACCCCTTTGTTTCGGCTCTCGGGGGGTTATTTGCCTCTCGCTATCTTGATCAGCTGAGTTTTACTCAGCTAAAGGAGACAAATTAAAAGGACACGTGACACCGTCAATTTAAACGGGTTCGGGTGGACTCTATGGCTTATGAGAATGACACGTGCACAACGATTGTTGTGGTCCCCAAGAACTTTCTGTGATTTTTCAAGCATTAAATTTTTAGATTATTGACAACATTAAATTCAAATATATCAATAAATTATCCCTCCAAAAATCATCACTTGAGACAATTTTTTGAATCTTAAATTGGAATATCAAGGAATAATTAATTCCGCTGAGACACTAGAACTTATAGTGAATAAAATCCTGAAGTTCGTAAAACAATTGTTATGATTTTTAAAAAATACTTTTTGAATTGTCAATTCCTCTTGATTTATGCATGTAAAATTTTGAATAAAAGACGACAAAACCGGCGACACACAGCAGTTTAATACATACACGCGACGAATACAGAAGGGCACCATGTCGTACCCAGGCACGATAACTGCCGAGACGTGCGTGGCTGTCTGTCATTCGCTACGCATAATCGATAATCCACGCGTGATCGTCCTTGAACCCCCGTCAAACTTTCCTTCCATCCACAATTTTCCGAAACAAGAGGGAGAGGCTCGTAAAACCAGGTGAAATGAATAATTCAGTTACCCGACGATAAAAATTGATTAAAAAAATCACCCGAAAATTCCCTAAAAGACAATAGCTCCCTGTAAATTCAATTAAACTCAATTAAATCGAACTTCACATTAATCAATTTAATTTGTAAATCTTCAGCCCCAATTTCCTCGAATTAGATCCGGAATTTGGGAAAATATATTCCAAGCGAATGGAATCGCTTGGAAAATCAATGGAATTTTTTTTTTAATCCGAATTCTGATTAGTTTTCCCAGCTCCTGTAATCAACCCCGGCGCCGACCTCTATCGTTTAATCGATTTATTTAGCGGGAAAATTCATGGCAGGTCTTGAGTTTGTGCCGCATCGATCGTTCACATCTGAAACTTCCTCCAGGACTTTCTTCAGTAGTTGGGGATGCGAATTCACGTGGGCACGAGTGAGATAGGAGTATTGCAGGGTGAGACCCTGAGGAGAGATATACAACCCGCATCAAGATATCGCAACATCGGAGTTGGTCCCCCCCTCTTCGTATAGTTGCTACGATGTGGCCCGTTTTACGAGGGTTATGTGGTCTAGGTGTGCGCGTGTCGTGCGTGCGTCGTTAGATGAAAAGGGAACTGAGGTATCCTAGCGTCATATATTTTGCATTTTTATTGCCATCGGAGTCGACCCTTCAGCAACGCCGAAGAATAAGATACCCGCCCACGATGTATTTTCAAAGAAGAGTCTACTTCCCGATTTTTTTTTTGCAGCTGTCGCAATGACGAGTCTTTTATTTTATTCTGGCCAATTTTCTGGACGCAATTTTTTATCTATTCCTCAAACAATTGTCATTGTACCATAATAACACTGAAATCTCCATTAAAAATTCCGTAAATCGACAATTTAATCAAAAAATACCGCCGAAACTTGGGTAAAAAGAAGAATTGAATAATTTACGCTACTTATTTGATTTTTTTTTTATAATACCACACCGCCGTCTATGGTTATCCGACAGGGATAATCCCTGGGTAATTAACGACTGCTGAGTCTCCTAGCAAGAGGTGTCGGAATGATAAATTACAGTGATTGTTGATGGAAAAATCACAACAGAGCTCAGTGAGAGGAGGCTAACAGGTACTTTGTAAAAAATCAAATGACTCAGCATTTCAAAGGATTCGTATAATTACCGGGGCTTTTCGAGAGTAACCGAACGTCGTGCGATTTGCGGCTCACGTGGACAGACACAAACGAACTGTAGGCGTTCTTAATTATGGAGAGTGGACACCACCAAAGCGTCCCACTGTATACAATGCAATTATAACCACCGGTTTACAAAGCTTTAGGTAGAATCAACATTGTCATTCTGATGAATCTCGTGTCCACGGGACATGTGAAGGAAAAAAAAAAGGAAATAATTCCCAGGATCCAAGTTTTGGATTAATGTCAATAGAAGTTACCGGGAGGGTCTATCCATTTGTTGATACAGAAGGGTGAGGAGAGTATTGGAGTATTTTCATCACTTTGAAGATAGACAGAGGCCTGCGTCTGTTGACACGGGGATTGGGTCATCGTTTCCATTGGGTAAACAAAACGTTAGCTGGACAAATATCTTTGAGCGATGTAGTACAGCCCTCGCAAAAGGCTCGTACACTTGTTTCATTATTTTTCATTACACTTCAGTGCATTACATTCCCCATTTTAGCCAAGAATTTTTTTTTCCCCCCTCCCCCCTCCTTCGAATGCAATTTGATGGTTAAATACACAGAAGTACTTTATTTTATTCATGAACGTCTGCAACACTAGGTGTCAGCTCCACCTAGTGTCCTCTCAGCCCTCTCAAAGTGGGCCGGCTGATGGCAAGATGAAAGGAGCGAGTAGTTTGAATTTAAAAAAAAAAAAACATTGAAAGACGTGGAAGGTGAATGGTACTGGTAATTACAAAGTGCATTATTTATGAAAAAGTGCTGAAGGCCACGACTACCAGGGGACATCCATCCAGTGGGAGTAAGGAGAAATTCTGTATCTTGGGGCTTATGCTTTTGTTCAGCTCACTTAACAAATTCTCTTTGGGGGATTTTTCATGTGCGGCTGTTGCTCCACTTGCCACTTCAATTCAACAAATTATTTATCAACTTTTGCATTCACCTAATTTTTAATTGAACGAGAACAACTACAAATACCAACTGATGATTCGCCTATCAGGTCACGTCGCTCACGCAATACGGGAGCATCTGTGGTGAGAACAACGAGTGTCTTTGTTTCTTACTGTGTACACACTGTGTATCGTTTGGTAAATGATAACATGCCATAAAGCCTCGAAAATTTCCGATTAAATTTCCCCCTGATTTGTTAATTGAAATTCATCGAGCAAATGTCATGAGTTGAAAATTACAAATTCCAAACTGTGGAGTGTATAAACGTGCCTGACTAATCTCCATTTTTCCACGTCCATTAATTGATTCGCTCGTTAATTCGACTAACAAGAGAGTGAGCTTACACCATTGGATTGAGGTCTCCCGTGATTATTATTGAGCCATCCATTGCTGAGTCGAATGAGTGCCCCCAGTCGTTAGCATAATTAAGTCTCGATGAGACTGTCGATAAGAGCTTTGTCCTATGCATATGAACTTTATTCTTTCGTGATTATATAATTAATAGTGGCATCTGAAGTTTCAATGAGCGAGAAAATTTCGAGTCATGAATTTTTGCGATGGACTTGAATAGAATTTCACCAGAATGGACCCCTAATTTCTTCTATAACTCTAAATATTAAATTGAAAAATGGGCCCTGGTAATTTACAAAAATCTCTTGAAATTGATTTTTCAAGGTTGAAAAATGATTATTGAAATATTTTGTCCCTCAAAAATCCGGTAAATTCTGGCGAATTCAATGAAATAACAGGCGATTTGAATTGAGAACCGCTGATAAAAGTTGAGGGGAGTACAACTCGAGGGATGAGGAATCAACCCTCGTCCAGTGCGCCATAGTCGAGCGAACCTTGTTAGAGAATTACAGTCTGAAATTCCAACAGAGCTTCCTCCAGGGATAGAGGGTTGAGGTTTTTGCTTACGTACATCGACTGTATTCCCCGACCTTGATCCTTCGAGTGAAAAAAAAAAAATCATTCCAAGTCATAAATTCATCACCAATACAGAGGCCCGAAATTTATATCCCCTCAATCCACATCTGATCGTCCATTTACTACCAATTATCACAAACTTGCGAAAATAAAAATGTAGTTAAGCTGATAGATCCAGCTGGTTTACTGAGTCGCCTCATTCAATAGAGGAGGGCTACGGATAATCGGAAATGGATGATCAAACTGCTGGAACTTGTTCGCCAAAAGTTACGTGTCTCCGAACTATTAATTCCGGTAATGAACGATTCAGAGGCGTTTTCCAGGTAGTAACGAAGGTGCATTATCGACGCACCGAGCAACCATACACATACACACATGGAGTTGAATTATAGTGGGTATAGGTACCCGGTGTGCCCCGAGCGAAGCAATCACAGCGCATTGATTTCGACGTCGACTAATCGAGCCACCATCGATGCGAATGCCTGCATTTTAAGAGGCCATAAATAAGCCCGTACAGGAATATATCGGCAGGACCTTTATTATTAAACGTGAGTAAGCATTATTACCGGCTCAGTATCGACGAAAAAAAAAAAATCAAAAAATGAAAATAAATGTATAAATAACAGTTATTCCCGATGATTTGAGAATGCAATTATATTGTCGAGATCAAACGATCCGAATTATCAATCATACATTTGTGAATTGTATGTATTGATGACGATCATGAATACCAGTCATTTCACTGGCAAACGAGTAACAGCAAATTTTGTACACAAGTATAAACATGTTGAGTGAATAGTGTGAGATTGTAGTCGCGTGTTCACGGCTGCGTACACAAGTTGTTCAAACGTGCTGAAGATTTATAGGTAGTTTTCACGTCGCACGCAAAGATTCAGATGCACATATAAATAGGGGGAGGAGAGAGAGAGAGAGAAGGGGGGGGGGGCGGGGGATATAAATGTTGATGTGCTGAACGGGGTTTAGTACGTAACCCAACCGCACACTTGCGGATCTTTGAACCGTGACTGAACCGTTCGTCGTAATCTTCTTGCGTGCGGCTTGGATAAAGAACGTTTTGTTGCACATCCTCTCTCACTCTCTCCTCGCGTTGAGATCTTGGACATGAACTCGTATGCATATAATTCGTCATCACTCGTATATAAGTATCCCTATCCGCGGCATAATCCCAGTGATCACGTGGCTATTACGTTATTTTAATATTAATGGTATAAAAAGTGATCACCAAATGTGTGACTGATTTTTCTGAATGAATGCCAAATTATTCGATGAAAAATAATCACACACCGTTTGCATTTCTCTGCAACGTCTCAGTGAGATTTATGACACACTCTCTCTCTCTCTCTCTCTCTCTCTCCTCTCCCAAAGAATTGTTCGTCTACAAAGAGAATATAAATGTCGCAACAAAGTCGAGTTTAGCCGACCGGAAGAATCTATTTGAAGGAAACACACAACTCCGGTAGGCTTGTCGTCAATACTTTATTCACTATTTCGTTGTGTTCACGTCCCCATGAGTGCACTAGGTGTCGAATGAATAGAAGGTCTTTCACAGTGGGACCAGACCCGAAAAAAAAGAGAAGAGAAAAGTGGGGAAAAAAAAAAATCTGGCCAGCTGCCTCATCGGCTTCATCTATTCACCGCGGATGACACCTGGAAAATACGTGTTTTCACGCTGCGCAAAGTTAGGAGACACTGAGCCGAGATCAACATACTCTCAGTGCACCAAGGACATGAGCCAAGACTACATGAGCCACATCTGCGTAGATCTTGATGGTCTGTTTTGGATAGAACCCATGGTAATGTTGACACCTGCGTACATAGGGTTTTAATAATTCAGTGGCGAAGTGGTGAAGCCCTTGGTCGCTTGCTTAGAAATTTTTCGTCAATACTTGTCTCATAAAATTCACCAATTCATTCAAAGCTGACCATTTCAAGAATGACCAAACAATGGAAGAAAGTCGTAAAAAGTCCCTACGTCTCCGTCCATCATCTGATATTGATGACGACAATTGTAATCCCTCAGAGAAAAATCAACGGGGGGTGAATTGGTTATCCGACTTTGCCATTCCATCGTTCAAGACAAATCCCGTGAACACCCAGTGGCGTAAAAATAAGAGGACGAGTTGCATAGACGTCATCCCCTTACACAGCCATGAGATTGCCTTTTCGTGGGGACGACAGAATCCAAGGAGTTCATAATGGTAAAGTGCAGTAATACGATCGCTTCTCAGCTTTAGATTAATAGTTTCCTCGATGCCGCGGGCGCCCTGACGACATACCCATCTCGTAAGCTTGATTTCCGAGGGCTTAGCACGCCAAGTTTATCCAGAAAATGAGAGAGAAAGTCAAAGGAAGAGAAGTCCAATGGAACTAAAAGATAGAAAGAGTGCGAGAGAATTTGTAATGGAAAATAAAGGGAAGGTGGGAATAATTTCCCCATGTCGTCTCCGAATGGGCGGCCCTCCTCGAGGGGTTGGCAGTCATTTTCCCCAGTTTCACGGGGTGCACATCTAGAGAAAAGCCAAGATATCCGGAGGGGGAATGAAAATACGAGGGGAAGTACTATTGCTCCTTATATCGAGCTTCCTTAACCATTTCCATTTTTTCTTCTTCTTTCCCTCCTCATCTCACCAAAGGACGATATTACAGTGATTCTCATTTCTGAATTGCTGTACTTACTCGAAGTATGGGATTACAGGCTATGATAAACCACTCAAATATCCCACCATTAAAGATACAGTGTTTCGATACTAAATTGTTGGAGGAGGACGTGCATTGCCCCAGGGGCGAAGAAGACGTTTTACGGAGGTATCCTTCGAGTTATCGTCTTCAAACTCGATGGGAGTCAGACTACTTTTTAGTGCATCGTATACAAAGCCTCCCTCAACCACCTCCTCCTTCCCCACCCAACCCCCCCCACCTTCACCATCGTCGGCATATCGAAACTGTCCATTGGTCTCACGAGAAGAGGAGAAGCGTGCTCTGAGTTCTAGCGAATAGGAATGAAACGAGCGTACCTTTTATCGCCAATCTTTCATCTCGTTCCAGGTCAGAGGACATATACCTTGGCTAAAGCAGCAGAGAGGAAGTCGGCCGTTTCCTAATGCGGAGCAAACACAACTGGAATCGAATCGTACGATCCGATCTCCGGGGCGTTTGTACCATACGAGCAGACGAATAAGTATGAGACATGAGAGAAAAGGCTAAGTATAAGGTAGCTAGGGCTACCTCACTTGATCTTTCACGGGGACAAATCAATCTATACCATGATCCATCCAATCTTAAAAATGTCGCCCGCGGCCCGACTAGAGTCTACCCCCCCCCCCCCCCCCCCCCCCCCCCCCCCCCCCCCCCCCCCCCCCGCCCCCCCCCCCCCCCCCTCCCCCACCACCCCCCCCCCCCCCCCCCCCACCCCCCGCTCACTGCTAACGTCTTTAGTGTGCATTGGACGTATTCCAGAAATGAAGAAGGGCACCGAGGAGGCTGTCTATCTATTTTCAGTCTTTTATTCGGTGGATTGAGGATCAAAGGAAACTCAGAGTGCCTCGACATAAACGATTGGTAACCTGTGTCACTGAGTTTTAATCCACATTATTGAATTTTGGGCTGGTGATGGGGGACAAAGAGCGGAGAATTGTGGGGTTGCGGAGAGCTCAGGAGCTCTCAACGAGACAAAATAAAGATCTTCATGAATTCCTAGATTAAAATTATTTTCAGGAATAATTTTCAAACAGTAAATTATATTTGAGAACTATTCCCTGATGAATTCTGGGAGGATTTAGACTGGGAACGGTGAAAATTTTTCGACTGTTGGCGTAACAAAAGACGAAAGAAATGATAGTCCCTGGTAAGATGCTGTCCCTTGGGAGGGGTGAAGACCCCTTGTATTCTTCAGCTGTAGCTGAGAATTGACCACGTCTTTTCCACCATTTTCAGCTGGGGGAATGGCTACGCATGCGTCTTTCTACAATTTGACATTGAGGGCAGGAATTCAATTAACATCCCGAAACACTACAATAACAGTAATTTTCCATGCCGATTAGACTTTCGTATTCCACGTGCTATAGTTGGATATTCTTCGTACGTGGAATTCGTTGAGTCGACAAAGGTAAAGGGAATTGCTTTCGTTGAGCATTGAAAACACGAGAAAAACTAAACTGTTATTCAAAGGAAGAGTAGTGAAAGGGGGATGGTAGAAAAAAAAAAAAAAGAAAAAATAGGAGAGAAAATATCTTCGATGGCGGGATACTTGCGACTCCATTCTATCTGATATTTGATTAAAGTTAGCTTTGATTCTTCTCAACGAGACTCAGTGGAAGTGCTGGAGCACAGGGTGGAGGAGGGCCGGCAAAGGGGGGGGGGGGGCGTCGCTGTTTGTCCCGCGAATTCACAGCGACTGTGTACGCCGAATGGTTGGGATAAACTTTTTAATTCAAACTCGGTTATAAAAGCTTGCCAGCGATTTCTTTAGGTATCGGCGGAGCTCTGAGAATCTGAACAAAATTTTATAATGGTCTGTGTGGTGTATCAAGAGAAATGGCTTCGAGGGCCCGACACTCTCGTCGAAATCAATGTCTCATGAATTTATTTTTCTTCTTTTTTCTTTTTTTCGTCTGGAGGAATTTGTCCGGAGACAATGGTTGGATAGAAACAAAAGTAATCAGAGAAACTGAGTAAAAGGTATTTGAAAGTATCGAGACATCCTATTTTCTTCAGCTTTCTATCTGTCCAGTTGCTAAAGAAACGGTCTAATATCACTGGGGGACGGGAAGGACAAGTGAATGCCGACTATTAGGTATCTACGTGCATTACTTACACCCACACACCCCAGACATCAGGTGGAATGGGTGGAGAGACCGGAGCGCGTAAACTTTCCTGATTACCAAACTTTTCCGATTCGACCAACGACCAAGAAGTGTGGTAGGGGTGGATTTGATCAGACTCCAGACCCTCTTCGGACAGATACTGACTCATGAGTTAGCCACTATTCTATGGCGAACTTTCGTAAAGACTTCAGATTGCGCAGATCAGAAACAACGTCCCACCCAATGTTCAACATTTACCGGATATTTATGTTCACATTGACGGCCACTGTTCACGAGACAATGTTCATTAACGATATTAACCACAAAAGTTCATCTTCAATCATTTCCAGTAATGAAGAAATAAACCCTCGAAAATGAAAAGAAAAAGGAGAAAAAAAATCCACAACGAAAAGATGTCGGAAAAGCGATGAATCATGAATAAGCCGTAATTAATTAGGCCGGATTACATTAGCATTGGCGGCACGCGAGACTCTCCGCGGGCCCATAAAAATGTCACGTATATTCTCGCTATTGCAAGGCCACCAAACTTGCACTCGGCATTGTTAACAGTTTATTCCTCACGTAGCCGGGATTTTCCCCATACACACTGGCCAACGGGAGTAAAGAAAAAAAAGAAACTGCACTCGCTATTGTGGCCTCGTAAAAATATATTTTACGATCTAAAATTCATGAAATGTGAGAACACTCCCCCCCCCCCCCACGCGAGCCAAACTAAACATTACTTTATTTTCATTTTTAACGGGTGGTAGGGGGGTGGTAAAGGACTCAATGTTTCTCGTTCAAGTGTCTCACTTAATCCACTTTTACGCTCAGTTGGGGTTCAGAGTAGTTTCTAAATTTATGCGACGACGCCTTTGAACCACAAGACAAGTCAGCGCTGAGTGCGCGTGTCGCCCTGTGTTACGGACGTTAGTCCGGCTAAGTAAATTTTGAGAGTGCACTTTAGTATGCAAAGTGGCGCGATTCATCCGTAGCCTTTTCGCGTATGTGTACATATGAAGAGTTAGATGTACAGTGGAAAATATTGGCGTCGAGGAGAAATGAGAGGGTGTGAGACCGAGTGTATGGGAACAAGCAAAAGAGAGGTGAGTGGAGTGGCGGGCGGGCGGGCGGACAGTCCGGGGGTTTTCTCGATTGGGGAGGGAATATATATTAAAACAGGGCCGGTTGGTCGCCAGCTGGAATAACGTGCACTTTGTGGTTTTACATTTAATGGGCTGTGCTGGACCGAAGAAGTGAAATGGGGAACAAACGCGAATCAACCACATGCGCACGCAAATCCAACGGGAAAATATATTTTCACCGGCGGATTTTCGCGCGATCTATATATATATTTATTGTATTTTTTTTTTGGCTTTTTCGGCATCCTGGCCACGGAAAAACGCCTAGTCTTTTTAAGGTTATTTATGGGTAGCTGCGTGACGTTTAATTGGTTTTTAATACCATCCGGGTCGCGCACTGTCTCAGGGGAATTGCGTGCCAGTTATGTATTATATAGGTACATACGTTATCGGCTTAACCGCGGTCTCGTTACGGGAGGCAGTCTTTCTACGGGGGCGGGAGGGAAAAACCAGTAGTTGGGATGGTAGTCTCTCTCTTACCTGAAACAGACGTGAAAAAGAATAATTACGAGATTGGTCAGATTGGTGGTAGAGTGTGAGAGAAATGCCTCGTAAATAATCGTTAAAGCAGCGCGAAAATTGCATTTCACCGAATACGAGAGGCGTTTAATGCTGCATTAATGATTTAGAACGAGGGTGGGAGGGAAGGAGAGAGAGAGAGAAAGAGAAAAAAAAACGCCGATTGCGATAAAAAGAAAGACGATGAATTTATTTTCACTCATAAATCATTAGCATTGGGACGTTATCGATGAACAGCTATTGCCAGCATAATTCACACTGGAGCAAAAACTGACATTCGATATAGTTTTTGAGGTTTAATCTCATCTCGATTAATTTCACCGTGAATTATGATTTCATCAAGCACAACAGTTGACCAGTTTAAATTATTCCAACTGATGAATAATAAATGACGAAACTGGCGATTGTCAGTGAAATAATTTCTTATCGGTCTTTTATAAATATCCAATGGAAAAATTAATTGAATTTCTCTGAATTGTAATCGGGGTCAGCGGTGATTGTACGACTGCAAAATTAATGTTTTATATCGGCAGTGTTAAACCACATGTTAAACAATCGATTTGCTTTCGCTTCCCAATGAATAAACAGGGGTGAAAAAAATAAAATAAATAAAATACACCAAACCAATGATTGATCAATTGATCCATTGTTTTTATTTTGTCGCGTCCAGGGCAGACATTGTGAATTCAGCATCAATATTCTGGAATTTAGACTGTGCAGCGTCAACACTTGCACGCAACAATACTCCAAGTGTATATTGAACTATCCCCCCCCCCTCGCTCTCTCGCACTCTCTCTCTCTCTCTGTCACTCTCTCGCGTCGGAAAGTATCGAAATACGTCATAGATGCCCCCGTGCACCAGTACAAAGGAGGGTTGAGGATCGTGTCGGGTCATGTGGCGCTCGTTTTTCTATTCTGTCGCCATGGCATAGAAATTCTGGTTTTTACCCTTGCACCTTTCTGACACTCACACAATTGTAAAGTGCCTTTGATGCGTCACTAGACTGTGTACTATGCACATCTATATTGGTGTGTCGTTGTTGATGGTGCAACATTGAGTTCATGCTCCCTGATATCCGTTTTGGTGGGATGGTTTTACAGCAATACACTCGTGAGCTTTGATCTTCACTGGGATCGTATATGGAGTACTCCATGTGTCCAGTTGTATTCTATCGTTCTTCGCCGGGAGTTTCCAATTCTGTGTACGTCCACTATCACGTTCCATTTATTGAGAAAATTGATCGAGTTTATTGAGATGCAAATTGTCTCATTTTTTTTTTATTGTTGTACAGAGAAAAATGGGATTTTTTTTTAATTTTTCGATGAACAGGCGCTCGTGAAAGAAAAAATAAAATTTTGGCGAGAGAAAAAAATCCTGAGGGGTTTAAATTTTTCCGGGAATTTATTGGAATATGGGGATAGCCATAAACCAACATTGAAGGCTATTTCAAACATTGAAAAATTATTATCAACTTTCTCTTTTGGTTCTAGACCATTAGAAGGTACTTTTCAGTAAGAGACGTTATCGAAGATGGGGTACAGAAGCTGGTGAGGCCCAGGGTGACTATTAGCTCGGCAGAGCAATAAACATTTCACCCCCTAAGGGTACACTCAATTTTTATCTTGACCCTTCCTGATTTCCAAATGTTGAAAAACTCACAATTGGGAAAGGTCCAGCAGTAAAAGACCCGGCCCAACTTTCCCCGGTTTTTACAGTCTCCAGGAGGGCCCCAAAGCAATCAAACTGTTAACCTTTCCTTAATCCCAAAACATAAAACTTGGGACAGAGGGAATTGTACATTTGGAAAAAATCTCTAGATCTCAATGACAAAATTCCAATAAACCTATGGTATAATAAAAATGTCCAGAGAGTGTACCGGAAATTTTATTTAAAAATATCCAACAGTGGAGACAATGTAATTTTCCCCCTTAAAAGTTCTCGGATTTTTCCCTTGACATATTCAACTTCTGACCGTGCGTGTCCACTATCACGTTTCATTTATAAAGAAAATTGACCGAATTACTGTTCCCCCGAATGTAATAACAAAATTGAGCGTTAATTCGTGCTAACGCCACAGCCGTTGAATCATCGAGAAAGACAAAGAAGAGCGAGAGGGAGGGAGGGGGGGGGGGAAGAAGATGTGTATACACAATTAATGAAAATACTTTGTGTGAAACACATGTGGGCGATATCCGGAGATGACGAACACCAAGTAACCAGTCATTGACCGTATCCCTCGCCTGTAGATGCCACGATTCTTTCAACCAAGATTATGGAAATTGAGAGGTTATAAATATTCGTCTAGACGTTAATAATAATTTATAATACATCAGTGGGTGATGTTTTTGCGGTGCATCGAGTTTGATATATAGCCGGGTGTCACTTACCAGGCTGCTAATAAAATTTCATTACAACCACCTCAAGTGAATAGAAGGAAGGGAAACCGAGAATGAGAGATGGGAGGGCATCAAATTCAATTGGTTCAATCGCACGAGTATCGTTTCAATTGAAACAATAGAGGGATATGCAGCGGCCTAATGCCGCAATGTGATAATCATTTATCGAATAATAGAGAAGTGGTATCATATATCAACGAGATTGATCGTAAATCTAAAAAAAAAAAAAATCTATATATATAAGCGGCTTGTCCGCTTTTGACCAGTTAAACTCATCATTGAAATATCAATTTCACGTAAATAAAATCTAATTAGCCGCGTACTTCTGGCCAATTAAGCCCATAATAGAATCGTTTATCGGGTACTACATCACGCGACTATCATCCTGAATATTATTCATTTTAACTCGCACCCCAAGTTCCTCCGGCGAATGAAAAAAAATAATAATACTAAATTAAAGAGACAGAGAGAGAAAAGAATGAGCGTATCGCTTTTGGGTATCGAGAGCGGCGGTGCCTCAATTAAAATAATCAACCGCGATTCCCTCATCAGCATACGAAGAGAGGGAGAAAGATCAGAGGGCATCCCGGCGAGGCAGTACCGACTGCCGGGGTAACGGGAGCTGGGAGCTTCAGTATCATTGATACACTCGAGCTCCGGAAACTGCTATTACGCTGTTTTAATGCTCAAGTATTTGAGCGTCGGGGGAGTCCTAGGAAATGGGCGGTAGATTGTGGGGGGGGGGGGAAGACTACTCCATCTCACTTTGTTTGAGCGGCGGGAGGAGGGGAGGTAGAATCGAGGCAAACCTCAGAAATGCCGTTCTTACAGCCAGTCGACAGATGTGTACCGCCGAGAAAATCGACCTAATTGCATGGACCATTGACAGAAAGAGAACCAAGTGCCCAGCTGGTTGGTACAAAATAAAAAAAAAAAACCCCGGGGGCTTATTTATAGTGTGGCATAACTAATTATCGAGTCGTTATTCTCTCTGTAAGATTGATGGAGTGGATTTGTTCTCCCCATTCAGAAACTTTTGTGACAATTTTTTTCCTCCCGACGAACAGTTTGTTTCCCGACATTCATAATTTCCGTCTGGCATTCTGAGTTAAGACATCTTAAAGATACTAGTTTTCACTATGCAAATGTCACACCATTATCTGAGTCGTAAGTTTTCATTGCAATCTTGTGCGATAGAATCTGGCGCCAGTTTTAACGGGCTTTTCCCAGTAGTGGTATCTTCAATTTGCTCATCAATGCTATCGACTGTTTGACTACCATACACAGTAGACTAGTTACTCGGATGTACGATGCAACCATGAAAATTCTCGTTAAATCTCACTCTCAACTGCCATACCTCAATTAGAAGAAAAGACATTGAGTTTCAGTGCAGTGAGTTGACGAGGTTCTATACAACTGGCGGGCGTTGCAAACGATTGCTTCGACACATACAGTACATTACAGTCACTCTCTATCTCTCCCTCTCTCTCGTACGGAAGTGCATTATCGCGGTTGAACACTCGCGCTGGTAAGTGCCCCGTGAAAGAGCCGTCATTGTATTCCAAGCTTACACTCATGTCTGTATGCTCTCCCCTTGTCTCACATGATCGTAACATCCTCGTTGAATTCAAGATATTTCACACGAGTTAAAATATGTCCCACATCTTTCGAGCTTTAATTTCTCATATTTTTTTTTTTCCACTTAATTTCCACAACGCATTAATATCTCCATCGCAAGTCGAATATTAATAGAAATTGCAAATATTAATAGAAATTGAAAATAATTTAATTACCTGATTGAATGTATTTTTCAAAAATTTAATTGTCATTTCATTAAAATTTTATGCGCCAATAAATAAGTATCAAGAAAATAATCCTTCCGAATCGCAAACAAGCCTTCCACATCCGTTTAGTTCCACCCAGTTCTTCAAATCTACCTCCATCATCCCCATATCGTGAATCTCGATCTTAATCCCTCCCCAACCCAGTTACCATTTACGCAAATAAATCATACGCACACGGATCGGGAAAAATCGCTAGCCAATCGCCTTTATTTTTCATGCCGTGAGAATCAGATGCCAGGTCGTCACGGAGATTAGTCCAGCAAAATTTTCTGTATCACTCACATACATATTAAAATCTCTCAGTTTATGGACTGGTGTAAATTCATTCTCCCCCCGAATTTTTCCCATAGAGCCACTACGATAGAGTTGGCAAAATAGTACACATTGGGGTGGAGTAGACAAATCCGAAACACTAACGGCTCGTGGTGCCATTACCATTTCCATGGGGTGTTATAGTCCCGTGAAAGGGCACCGAACCCCATCCAAAAATCGTTTCTTCCTTCCTCAATCCCCCCAGGGTGAGAGAAGGGGTCGGGAGGGGGGGGGGCGGTTGTACTGTCCCCCAGAGATTCGTTAGCACCCATAGAGTAGTTGTTAGCCGAGATCCCCCCCCCCCCTCTCTCTCACTTATCCCTCTAGGTCAGATACAGCTGTATATCGATGACTTTGGCCCCTCTAAAAGCCTTTCGTCGTTGCGGTTTTTAAAAATGAAGAGGCAGAAAAAGAAAAATCCTGAAGAGAGAAGTGAAGAAGAAGAATTGAGCATAGGTGGTGAAGAATTGTGAGGAGAAGAAAGCAAGGCGTAAAGTTCTAGACTCCGATTTGGAATCTCACTGGTAGCACTATTCCTCTCCCTTTAGTTCTCTCTGTTCGGGTGGTAAAAGTACTCCACCCCTCGCCAAGCCACACCCGCTTCCGGTTCTTCCGGCCGATTTTCTTTCGAGTTCACTTCTCCTTGCCATTATGTACACCTTGTGGAGAAACCACACAGCCACGAAAAGAATTGGAGAAAGGCGGAGAGACCGCATCCACTGCAATAGTCCGCGCTACCACACACACATACGCGCAAACAGTCGCAACCACATACACATATAACCGACGAGTTGAAACTATCGTTTTTTGGAAAGAGGAGACCCATTTTCACGAGGAATCAACTAAGATACTCTCGCCAACTTGCGCCAAGTTTCACGTTTCACCCAGGCTATTCGGGAGGTGGGGGGGGGGGGCAGCAGGAAGGGGAGAGAGGGGGAGAGAAAGAGAGGGAGACGAGAAGAGGGATAAAGTTTTAGCACTCAAAGGGAATTGAATGTTTTTATTTTGCTGGATAAACCGTGCACTATATCATGGAGTTTATTAAAGATGAACCAATATGGTTAAATTGCTCCGGGCAATATCAAACCATACGTTATAACCGGAAGTTAGATATTTTTACAACAGAGTCAATCGTTACTGGCCCCGAAGAACTGAAACGAATCCAAACACACATGGAGGAGGGAGTTAACGATCCCTTTTGCCCGTAGGGCCTTGGGCAGTTAATCACGAGGTGTTCGCTGCTGGGAATATCGAACCATTTCACCTCTCCCCCCGTCACTCCCCCTCCCTCTCGCGCCCAACCCTCCCCTCTCACTATAACGCATCTATCTCCCTCTCCCGAGAATGATTGTGTTCGAGGGTGAAATACGCCTGCACAGGTGTCGAAAGAATGGCAAACGATTTTCCAGCCAGTCTGAGGGCACTATTTGCAGAGACCAAAAGGAGAAATCATTATGTATTGTAAATCACAATTGAATGATTCCCTCAGGCTTTTATAGTGCCATTAATTTCAGTAAAGACACAAAGTGTGATATTTTTTAACCAAGCCAAACACAATGAGACATCATAAGTTTGTGGAAGAAAAATAAAAACGAGCAGGCCGAGTAGTCTAAATGTCTAAAAACAGGATCTTAATTCCTGGGCCATAATAATTTCACTTCATCAACTACTCCACGATCTTTACGCTGAATATCAAAGAACTTCTGGCACATATGCCGATATGGTGCGGTATATTTTTCAATTTCACGGTTGAGACATAAAAGTATCGTGGGAAAATTGTTATCCATGATTCTCGCAGAGGGAGGATCGGATTGTGTAAAAGCGTCAAGCGTGGATTATCGATGCGCATATACATAGGGAAGGCCCAGACGAAGCTCGAAGTTAGTCGCCGTCTACGCCCCCTCGGCGCCCAACTTTGCACACACACACACACATAGACTGCCTCACCAAAGTTCGCGCCTCCCATAAAATGTTTCGCAGTAGCGTACAGATATGCCCGTACATCCAACATCTACATATATTGTTATCCCATACGACCAAACTCGAATATTTCACTCCAAAGATTGGAGGATGTGGAGTAAACCGAGCAAGCAAGTTTCACCAAGTTTGCCCAGTGTACCTGATGATAATGGGACGATAGGCGATGCATTATTTAGTGACGGTTGCCGGGACAATGCGATAATCATTATAAATCATACCACCAATTGGCCTGACACCACAGAGCCAGTATCCGCGGTTGCTATTCGCGCGTGTACAAAACCACTGGAGTTCCGGAAACCTCGAAACTTCCTGGATGAATTCAACCAAGGTCTCATCCACTCCTCATCCCTCTGTACCCCCTCCCGCCCCCCCCCCAGCCCCCCTTTTCCCCGCCCAACACCCTTTGTTCCGCCAGTCAGAGTCCACCAAAGGCCTCTGCATCGAAAATCCAACAATTTCATCCAGACATCTGCTAAATCTCACTCTCTCAATATACATACTGGAGTCAGTGGAGAGTACCTCACTCTACTCCTCGAGTAACTAGAAAATTGTACCTTCTCCAAAGTAGTCACTCAATCGAGCAATCGAGAGGTCGCGTGTGCACACTTTGCTCAGTTTGAAAAAAATAAAAAAATAAAAAGTAAAATGGGGAAACGGATGAGTTATGACTCTCGAAGGGGAAGGGGAGGCGGGGGGGAGAGGGCGAAGTATGCACATAAGTAGAGTGCGCCTAACGAGCGCTACCACGATTCCTCCCCCTCGGTATATACACATTAACATGAATATTTTCCATACGAATACCATCAGCACGCGACCATCGGGGGCAACGTTGAGAAAAAAGAAAAAAAAATCAATGGCACCAGAAGAACGAAATATCGATCGGATTGGGCATTGGGGCACCGTGGCATTGTTTGTTGTAGGCGAGGGGCGAGGAGGAGGTGGAAGGGGGGGGCACTGGGGTACACTTTTCTACCGGATATTCCAGCCCCCCCCTTGGGCTTTTTAAGAGCGCGCCTCGTGGCACCCCATGTGCCACGCGCCGCTCGGCGTACGAAAATTATCAGCTAGTAAAGTTGAACGGTTTTTAGGGTGACAACCCCCCTCCCACCCTCCCGCCATCGAACTGGATTTTTTCGACGGGAGCAAATGGGGTAGTCGTGAAATATTGTCACATATGACTACAGTTTATCTATCTGTGTCCAGGACGCCCGGGTCTGTCCCCTGTTCCATATTTTTACCGGGTATCGAGTATTTCGACTAAACACACTCTCTTCTCTGTTCGTTATATATATTTTTAAAAAACGTTTTTTTTTTTCGGATACACTCGGCGTTGGCGCATTTCCAATAAAAATGTTTTGATTTTTCTCTCTTCAGTGAAAAATGAAAAACACAATTTTTGAATTATCTGGAGAGAGGGGGGACGTGCGGTAAACCGATAGTGAACCGGGGGCATTGATCATTCATCGACGTATCTCACAATGAAAAGCCCTCAGTGGGGACTAACGGAGGGCCACAGTATTCGGCTAGTACACATTCACCCTCCGGAAGTAAGCGGAGGTAATGATCACGCACAGTGTGAATTAGGTCGCGATGTCATTGTTGTTGGGTCAAAAGGTAAAAGAAAAAAAAAGAAAGAAACAAGAATGAAAAGCCACTGAATCACTTTGACGGAATATTTTAGACTAATAATAGAGGGGGGGGGGAGCAGTTGAAGTTGTCCAATTCGTGCATCCGAGAGGTGGATACAACAATGGGGGCCGAGTTTGGTCATGCGAAAAGAGATGTGCATAAGTCGAGAACTGGATGGAGTTGGGGGGAGGGTAGAGGGGAATGGTGGAGAAAGCGAAGGGAAAGAGAAACCGGAAGTTTTGAGTCGTGGACTCGTGCCGAGACTAGCATGGTGGTCCCCGTGGTCTGTCGACGACGTCCGGATACCATAATCACGCCACGTTACCTTTTTGTCGACAGTCAGACCGAGGAGGATGGAGAAACAAAAGCGATTAGGTGAGACGAAATACATGGAGCGCCGAAAGAAGAAGGGGGGGGGGGGGGTGAATATACTCTGAACTTGTTGGAGTCAGTCAAGAGAGAAAGAGTGAGAGAGGAAGAGGACTCACGGGCACGTGAGTAGGCGTGCTCGTGGCTGCCGAGGGCTATGTACAGATGAACAAGAGAGAGCTTCAACGATAATAATTAATTCGATGGTGTACAAAATATTTTGAGAAATTGGACAAAATTGCAGCGATGCACTCAACCATCGGATCATTGTTATCAGGATAATACTGTTCTTTCAGCAAGATTGAGTAATTTTGAAGACCATTTATTTCACGCCTAATGACTCCAGCAGCACCTTCAAAAGCCTCAATTTAAGATCTTCGTAGTGTCCAAAAAGCACTAGCTACATTCTCTAAATTGCCTTGAATTATCCTATTACGTAGACATGAGGTTTCCCCCAGTATTGTCATTCCGTAATTTATAGTAACCAGTTGTAGTCATAGCACGATGATTAAATTCATGGCAAGGGTACAGTGAAGTATCCCTCCCCCTCAAAGACAATGCATACATGCAGCCATCAAGTGCAGTATAATTAGCTCTTGGTGGTGGTAACAGGCAGATAGAAACTCGTCGATCTCTGTCAGCTTCATAATCATACAGCATGTTAATGTTCACATACCAGTGACAATTTATCAGGCCGGCATTCACACATCGTCCAAACAGTAGAAATAAAAATCCACCAACCAACATGATAACGACAATCATGATGTTGTATATGGTGCATTACTGTAATTCACCTGAACCCCCCCCCCCTCCCCCCCTGGTCTCTGTCTAGACGTGGAATAATCTCAGGTATGGTGGATATGCTTGGTGAAATATTTAGCGACTCACGAGCACTCCCACCACTGGCTGGTAATGGGGATAACGAAGACGGAGAGGAGCATCAGAGTTATCCATGGAATATACAAGGCTCACGGCTCGCTGGTTTGCTTCCAGCATAGGTGCATCAGGCGGGGTATAAACCGTATGTACATGCGTGTAGAGGGCCGGGGCTTTACGTAGTTTCGGCAAGTTGGTATTATACGGCAGACCTGGGAATGTTCACTGGGACACAGGCAGACAGTCTGGCAAGTAGTCTGGCATTGAGGGGGAGGAAAGGGGAATGAGGGGGAGTGAAACCATCTAGTAGTTTGGTATGGGCATCTCACGTGTGGGCTTCTTCTTCCCTCTCTGGCATCAGTTTAATGTAGTAATTTCCAGCTTTGTGCAAGAATTGTGGCCTAGACAAGATATGATAATGCAAATGCTCTCATCTCACTGTTACCACTCAACACATTTATATCGTCTCCCTCTGACAAGCACATATGTATCTTTAATGTGTGCATCACACCTGCATCTGTTGCGTCTGTTTGTAAACCACTTTATGACTCTAACAACGAGAAATTGAGGCATCAACTCTCTCGTTATTACATATTATGTGATGTACATTTGTCGAGATGATGAGATGCCAGTGATACTGTCACAACACCACCATTATTCCAATTCGAATAGTCGCTGAGGTTTGAATCAAATGTTTCTTAAGCGTTTGGCTATTATCGTGTAAGAGTAGTTGCATTACTGTCCTATCAGTTGCTCACACACTTGCTGGAGATTTTCTACCGTCCGTTCCGGCGCCTTCGTCCAGTTTTCTTACTTCTTTTTTTCACCATTTTCTTTCGTTTTCTTCGCTTATCCCCTTTGACGGTGTTTGTACCATGACGCGAGGCAACTCGATCATATGATCGGTATTTGCATACCAGCAATGCAGGCCTGATTTATCGGTCGATAGTAGAATACGATAGCCCAAACCAGTCAGACTCATTAATTCTTTATCCGTTTATAATGCGACCATGAAAACCACCCCGATCACAACTATCGAGATGACAAGAGTTTCTTATTTTGACTGGTGGGTAATCTCTTGATAATTCTATATGAGCTAGGGTTTATCTGAAGATATAATTATAACCTCTTGCGTCCTTCTGATATATTCCAAACTATCCTCATGTGACTAAATTAAACGCAAAAAGAAATAAAGCCGTAAAGGGAAACTAAATAATCAGAAAAGGTATAAAACCAGAAAAACCAATACATGAAATAAATCAATTATAAAAATTACTATTCTTGTCCTCAGGGTAGACAATGCTCATACGAAGCCTTGGTTAAAATAAACCTATCTATTTATCCATCTACACCTCATTTTCTTGAGCGAAAAGAGGAAGTGAAGGAGTGGAAAAAAAGAGACTTGTAAAGTTAAAGATTCTCAATAGTTCATAGCACGTAGTCTCGTGACTACTCTACGAGCCGGAAATTTAATTAGGATTCTTATCGGCGCGTTACTCGATTATGATAGATCGATCTGGGATACCACCAGACTTCACAGTTGAATGAAGCAAAAGAGGGATAGAGGGAAGATGGGGATTATTATTTCAAGCCTTCAATTTCCTTTAGGATAATTATTATCGGGAATTCGGTGAATGTAAGAATATATCCAATTGCCCCGTAATCGGAAAAATTTACGTAGTTAACGAGTTTATTAAACAGAGCGCCATTGTGATTGTATTGAAGGCGGTGAGATTCAATTACTTCAATTGGCCATCGATACCAGATTTATCAGCGTCAATTGTTTTGAATAGAGGCGGCATATAGACGAGATGACGTGTCGTCATGACTCTTTTATTCTTCCCTCGATCAATTAGGTCTGTCAGAAGCGTCTGGACGTCTGTACGACAACGACGCCATATTAGTCTTCCCCCTGTTGTGGCCACTCAAAAGAGAGGGAAAGTGCACAGTGAAGAGCGTGCTCAGAAATTTGAGTCGACGAACTCTGCGTGATCTTCGTTTTTCTTTTCCTCAGTGTATTATATCACTTGATTTTTTTTTTATTCACCCCCTCCTCCCACTGCTCACTCTCCTTTTTTCGCCAGTTTAATAAAGAAATATCCAGCTGAGAACTGAGAGTCGCGTGTCGAGTTAAAATGATGCTAATTGATTGCCAGATTAAATGGCATACACAGAAATTTTTAAATTTCCACATTTTCAGGATAAATAGAAATATATATATTTTTTATTATCAATCCTCTCATCTGGAATTTCAATGGCTAGAAATTGAGAGTGTGGGCGTATCTGTAGATGTCGGACACGATGAATTCCAAGTCAATTTATAAATACTTGTACAACGTTAAGCCTATTTAGTGGAACGATAAGAGGATTAATCGATTGGTAAGAGAGTGAGGAGGATATGGCGCGTCTTGAAACCCCTCATCAGTCAACTGACCGCGGGATGGGAAAACCGCGCCTATCTGTCTTTGTTCATCCAACAACTAGCGGAATTCCCCAAAGGTGGATCAGTTGGTGTACACCAGAGAGTGTTAAACTATGCTCTAATACATTCGATGACAGCTGCACAGATACCCTGAGGATGAAAACACCGAGTGTCTCGGGAGAGTTTAACGTTAGAATTCCACGGAAGAGGATTAGTAAACAGTTTATTTTAATACACACACTGAGGGAGAAATAAAATACAACGACGTGATGGCTGGCATGAGCGGATGCCATATAAAAATCCAACAGTAGAAACCAAGAAAAAAAAAAATCTTTTTTTCCACCCATCTCTCTCTCCCTCCCTCAATTCATCCCCTCGTTATGTTTAAAAGAAAGCGCCTTCCAGAATGAAGTTGTCGCGAGGCGCGTGTTAGCGATATCTCAAGGCATACAGTCCTCCTCTCTGTTCTCTAAAACCCACGATAAATAAAGCTGCAGGGCTCTCCACTAGCCCCGTTTCTCGTTTTCTCAACTTTCTTTTTTTTATTTCGTTATTCCACGGCTCTCTTATTCTTCTCAATTTCTTCCCTTGGCGAGCCAATAGTTGTGAAGACATGAGAATCCCATTCACATTCTTGTACGATTGTTAATGAATACTGATGCGCTGCCTTGTTAATTTCACTTAACAACGTTACATTCCGGAAATTCCGGATTTTTATATTTTTTTCAGAATAATTTCACTAAATGAATTACTTTAAAAAAAAAAAGATACGATTTTCACTGGCTCATTGTGAGCTTAGATATGATCTTCACGGGGTTGCATTTAATTCCGCCAATTTGATATCCCACAAAAATAATTATGAAAATTTTATTCTGAATTAAAACCCGATACGACGCAATTTATCAATTGAAAAAATGACCAAATTTCTGAAAATTGCTGCACGTATCAGTGCGTCCGAGTAGCAACCACATTAGCGTCACGTAGATGACTGATGGATCCACATTCACATGTTTGGTCAGCTCATTCGATTAATATAATACGATCTCGAGCTTGGTACAATAACAATTGACTGGCATACGAGTATATAAAGTGAGCCAATACGCACAAAACCGAGATATACCGCATCTGTTGTTGCCAGCAACATATGGATGTGGTCTTTGGCAAAATCCACACATGCATAAACTTTATCGAATACTGGGCATTGACACGTCGTTGCAAATGTGCGAGTACCATCTCCATGAAATATACTCAATGTATGTATTGGACACTCCATCCCCAGCGCTCGATTTGACCTGATCGTTATTGTCCAGGCCAGTTAAGTGATACGAGATACCAGTCCCTCAACCTGTATTATCTAATTTATGGTATTGTGACTCGTTGATAACGGAAATTGAGCGCTCGGTGATAATTATGCATTTTTTTTTACCCATTCATTCATTAACTCTGCAGTTCTCCGAAGAGGTGCGGAGGAGATCGGCACAGAAAGCGTAGAAAAAGAAATATTATCGCCGCGCTCGGTGTCGTATATCGATAATCATTCATAGAAACAATTTATCCGGGGGGCGGGGGGGGGGGGGCGGACGTTAATGGATTATTCACGGTAGTTGGCACGATAAAATTGGAGTTGAGGTAAACGACTACTTGATTCAGTTGATTCAGAGGCTTTAATAACAATCGTTTTCTTATCGTCGCACCTGGCGAACTGGCACGGGACAGCTACATTACGCGCTTTCAAATAATCCACGGGTTCGTTACATACCTAGTGACTATTATTTATTGCTCGTAAATGTTACTACTGGTAGTCCCCATGAATCGCTTGTGTGAATATGGATTTTTCATTGGAAAATTACTCTCATTTTGGGGGAAAAAATTTTTAATTGTTCAATAACGAATTGTTCATTTGAAATAGATACACGAGTTTTAGATATTCATACTTTGAACTCGGATTTATCAGTTGATTTTCGAAATAGACGTTGGGATTAGAAGAATGAGCGCTCATTTGACCCTTTATCATAATTATCAACTGATTAGAGGATTTTATTTTTTTTTTATTCTTATGACACTCAATACTCGGCTGAGAATTTTTAATTGACATTTCCGGCACGCTTCGAGGAACTGTTATTGCAGTTCTAGAGAAATCTCAAGCAATTTGGCAATTGAAAATTAGACGTAATTAAAAAAATAAAAATTTTCTTCAGAAAAATTACTGAATAATTGTCCCAAGCAGATTTTGTCCAGAAAAATTGAATGATCTTCATCGAATTTATTACAATTTTTTAAAAACCCCTATAACTGTTATTGTATTACAGAGTAATGTTAAAATGGATAAAGCCAAATGAGCGACGAAATAAGTCTCATCAAAGCCCATCAATGACGTAATTTCGATAATCATTGAATGCCCCCAGGTGACTACTTAAATCCCAGGACACAAGTACCTTGGCGAAAGCACAATTACATTTTATAAAAGACATATTTATTGAAATCATTTACCCTCACCTGCGACCCCTTGCGCGATTCAAGATTTAATAATAACACACGGAATTTTTCATTCTCCTTTAATTGGCACTCGTACGTGCCGCATTTATAGCTTAATTAACTCACCATTACGGTAATGGTGAATTAAACTCGTGAAACCGGACTCTGCGAATTCTCAACAACATTGGGGTCTTCTCCTCGCGCACGGTGAATTAAGATTCTTTCGTAAGATTATCATAAATATATAATTTTCACGTGAAATCCACGACCCCGGGTTTGTAATTATTGAATTATTGAGGGACGAGAGTGTAATTATTGCTACGCGTGGAGCTTGTATCACTGATTTATAATGACTGGTTGCGGGAATTTTCACACTTAAAATTTTCAATTTTTTTTTTCCTCGTTTAATGTACTTTTTTTTATGCAAGAGATGTTGCTAAAAGTGTGTTAAAAAAAGAGATAATTTTTTTTCAAGTTTCAACAGTTTTCTCTAGAGAAAATTAATAAACTATTGAGCTCTTGAATTAGGCGACTAATTATTTGTCCCATAATACAGAAAAATGAAAAATTTTGAAGTATTACTTTTCGCCCTTTTAACCTCCGTTTCATTTTTTTTCGCAAGAGATATTTTTAAAAGAGGCACATTACTTCGCAGTTTGAATTAAAAATCCATCCACAAAGTGTGCCACATAAAAGAAATTACAAATACAACTGAAGAAGAAGGAGAGTTAATTTTTTTCTCTCTCATTTTCCCCCCCAAGTAAATCTACTCTCGGAGCAACAGTTTCCCCCTCATGAAAAAGTTTTTCGTAGTACGAAATAACGAGAAGGGTCGCTTTTCCGAGGAAAAGAAATGGGGAGGGCAAGCGGCAGATTGGCAAAGTTTAAACAAAATGTTGCTGGCCGGTACGAGAGATCTCGAGATCTAACGACAATGAATGAGACGAGGAAATCCGACAGAAAGAGAACAATTTATTCAAGAAAAATTGCGTTGTTTGGAAAAGTATTGATGCAAAAAAAGAAAAAAAGGTTGGGGGGAGATAAACTTTGGGTGAAACGTGCGAAGAATAGCGGATGTCTCGAGTAGAACAAAGAGTACTATTGCGATTCATCAGCACGTCACTCCCGCAAACTGTTTATGGCAAATTCAATTGACGATAGTCTGGAATATTTCATGGATATGTGTGCGAGTGTCGATAATTCGATGACTTTGCACTCGAGATAGACATTAAGAATTTATTCCGAGAAATGATTTCTTCCGGCAAAATAATGAATTAAAATAATTAGGATATTTTTAAAAATTCATTAAACAGTAATAATTGTTTCGGAAAGCCCCCGCAATTCACGAGCAAAATATTAAATATCCCATCTGAAATTTACTCCCGGAGACTATTTCAATATTTAAATGGCTGAAAGTAAATGGTAAAATAAAAATAAAGTTAAAGGGATCGTGAGTCAGGATTCTTGACGATTTCGTTAGAAATTCAAATCCAGATATCTTAGCAAGACTTGCGTAAACAAACGAGGTGGACCGAAAAGCGGTAGTTAGAGAGGAGGCAAAGTACTCGAGAACACTGACGGAGGGGAGTAATGGGGGGGGAGTATACGCGTGGATTCTAGATGACACCGGGTGGAAGCAAATATTTACGGCAGACCAGTGTTGGTTGAGGATGGAGAAAGACGACTCCGAAGGGTAGAAGAAACGAGGGAACAAATTCTGGTCCTCGGTACATCTAGGTATTCCTCGTTATTTACCTCGGTAATATGGACCACAACTCCAGCGGAATTATTAATGATTTGAGGATTCCTGTAGCGGCAAGAGAGCCAGAGAGAGATCGGGAGAAAACGAGAAAGAGCCAGCGTCAACTCTGAATTCTGAGAATTCAAGGGATGAAAATTCTTTTCAGCCGTAATAAATTTAATTTTCTTCGTAGAACGAACAAAAGTTTTCTGTTTTACTCAGCCGGGTATTTTTATGGCGAATAGAAGGGCGGCATGTACAGAATGGGGAGATGAGTTGAGTGAGTCGAGTACTGACGAAAGATGTGGAGACGTCTCGTCGCGGCGCCGCTGGGGCGAGCAAGCGTGGAGGCAAGTGATAATGTCTTGTATCGTGTACTGGAGACTCACACGCATTTACGGAACTCACTGTGGGAATGTGTTTTGGCAAGTGGTGGCATCTGTGCTCAAGCATCGAGGGAAAACAATTCTAAGGGAGAGAGAAAAAGCAGGAAAAGAGATTGTTTTTAATGCTTGCTACTTCTCATGAAATAAATTATCATGGCATGAGATAAGAGTGAATTTTTCTGTAATTCTGGATACTCAAAAAGTTTCGAACAATTAATGAAAATGTTCTCCAAATTCAGTTATTCCATAATTTAATTCAATGCCGTGTTGCCTCTTTATTAAAATAAAATTCTAAAGCCGTTAAATAATTGCTCTTAATTCGTGCATGTAACTGCCTCATCCTGGAAATGATTCCGAGAATATAGAAGTGATTCTCATGTCTTGTGGCCTTGTACTTGTGCCAGTGGAGGCGAGTAGAAAAAGTGGAAAGATGGTGAGACCATCTGACTCGTGGGGGCGGACGAAGGCGTGTGTGAATAAAGATTAAGGAGGATCAGACTTAAGTGCATCCACAAACGATGAGTCGCGAGTAAACCAGGGCGAGAATAGTGAGATGAATGAGAACGAGCTGGAGCAATGTCTTCCCGTAGATCTGTGCGCACAAGGGGCTTGAGCTGTGTCAAGTTTGGAAGTAAAATCGATAAAACGCCCTGGAGTTATGACAACAGGGCTCAAGTCATCTCTTGGATCCTATTGGGCTGAATTTTCAAGAGCCTAAACTGTTGGATATCAACTCAAGACTTGGACAAATGAGTCACGACCTCCAACCCGAGAGTCTGCATAATATTTATCCCGCAGGAATAAAAAAATTGTGCTCACTTGCTCATGAATGAAACAAGAAAGTCTCTCGTGAGATGGAAAACAACTCCCGATTGAAATAAAATTTTCAGAGACCGAGAAGAGTGGAATATATAGAAGGTAAAAAATCGAATGGTAAGAGCGTATATCTGAAAAAAAGCCAAGAGGGAATAGGTTGAGAGGGAAAAAAAATATCGAAGGAGCATTCGACAGGCGAGCTTCTCCCTCTCTCTCTCTTCCCCCCGCCGAATAAGAAGTTAAATTGATAGAGCCCATGGCGCAGGAGCTAACCAACAGCCAAAAAAGGAAAAGAAAAATAATCTCACGAGTTACGAGTTACGTCGGTGTATTTTACATATTTAAATTGAATGTGTCGATTCCTTCGTTCAGTGCGATTGACAGCCAGATACACCGGGGGAGCCTCACTCCTCGGAAGTTGTCCGAAATTTGACGTCGTACAAACTTTTTTTCATTATCAGTTAGACCGCGCGAATTGCATACGAAATTTGTTATTAATAGACCAATCCATAAGTCTCCTCAATCCGAAGCTTAAAAAACCTCGAAACAAACCGCAATTGGCAGAATTAAAAAAAAAATGAAATTTTTATGACTTGGGGGGGCAATCTCTTCCGCATAAACACGAGCAAAATGTGTATGAAATTTGACACTGCCTCCTTGATCAATTGCAATATCAAATGTAACAATCCATAAGAGTCAGTGTCAAGTGCTAAACTTGAAAATACACCACCTGCTCATGCTCACCTGCCAACCTTCTGTACACAGTGTTATCAGAAAGAAAAATAGACACCCTCTCTTGTTCCACGTCGTCGAGCATCGATATCAATTATGCAGGATATGAAATACGAATATATCGTGTAGATGGTTGTATTTCATCGGCGATGATATAGGCCCCGCAGGGGTAGTACACGAAGCCACACGGATGGAAAATACTTTCTGCATATAGAGAACAGTATTCACCAGTAACAGTCGTGTGCTATCTTTGGTCTCAACGGCAACGGGTATATAGATTTCGATTAATTATTCCCGCGCGTCGCCCTGTCGTCCGAGAAAAGCACGGCTTTAGTCTGGGTGTGTGCTCGGTACCTCGTGAATAATTCCTCGCCGTGTGTCGCTTTCGGGCTTGCCGAGTACGTACACCGGGGCTTGGGAAAACTATTTTCATCGTCAAAGCGAATAGAAAATATATCGAATAGTACGAAATCCAACGAACAATGGAACTTGTTGTTTTCAAGTTATTACTCCTATCGACTATATTGGTAGAGGCTATAGACACTTGGTTATCGATTAGACTACACTCGAATGACACTTGGAGATTGACAATGCACATCTTGAGCATTAGTGCACTCAACGTTCCGGTAATTTTTCCTTCAATCCCCAAGAAAATTTCACTATCTGTATTTCGCTCGACGCACGAATTTTTTTTTTTACAATTCCCTCTTAAAAAATGGAAGAGTGCGCGTGAAAAATAATTAGTTGAATTGGTGAGTGACTGAGTGAAATGAATAAAAAAAATACTAAATTGTAAATTGACATAGACTCCCGTTACGAATTAGCCTCTACAATCAAATGAACCTTGCAAACTCATCTTGAGCATTAGCGCACTGAATTTTCCCGTGAAGTTCTCAATTTTTAATAACTACGAATGTTCAGTAATGTCTGAAATTGAATTATTGGCACTTCCGTTGGAGCAAGAAATTGTAATTCCCATTAACTCTTCAAGAACTAAAAATAATCCCAAATTTACTATTCCAATCGACTAGATTGGCGCCCGTTATAGACTACTAGTTATCAATTAAACTGCACTCAGATAACACTTGGAGATTAACAAAGCACATCTCGGGCATTAGACGTGCACTGAACTTTCCCGTGAACTTCTTTATTTTCACCAACTGCTGAGGTTGGAGAACAAAGACAGAATGTTCCCGAGATCCTTGACAAAGTTTTCCCACTGTTGAGATAATCGAGTAAAGACGAAGTGCAGAATTAACATCTTCAACGGGCGAGAGACCGAAATTCGATGCCTCAGAACTTGGTGAGGGAAAGGTCGAGAGAGAAAAGAAAAAAAAAAGAAAGAGAATGAGAGGAGAGACGAGTAAAAGCGTAGTCTGACATGGCTGCTACGAAGACGGTTACACAAGGGTAAGATACAATTTTCCCCGGGTCCAGACACCCTCGGCTTTATTCTGCCTTTTCAAAACCCCTACTCCTCGCCAGTTCTCTTTGGGCTCCTCTCAGCCGACAGTTTTTCAACTTTTCAACGTAATACAGTCTCAGAACGAATTTCCAACGAGTGTTGAGAGGAAATTTCGTTGAATCTTTCATTACGGCCGCATTATTTACAACCGAGTCGCGACTGTTGAATGAATTTTTCCGAATACAGCGGGTTATTCCCGGGAAAAAAAAAAAACAAAATACTTCGAACCTGGTGTTTATTTCCAGGAAACAGACAACGGTGAATGGACACGACAAAAAAAAAATTAACACTGACCTTGTACTGAAGCTCCCAGGATAACGACGCTCACCGCAATCAGCAGGGGCTGCTTCATTTTCGTTAGTATCCAATGCACTTTTAATTGATAATTTAATGATACTATTAAAACCGGTACATAACTATTTATCACTGCAACACAATCATCGTACTGGCACTTCTACCTTTTATAATCGAATTACCAATTCACAACGGCACTTGTAAACAAAAGATTAACACTGAGGTAAGAACGGAATGACTCCGACTGAGTCCGGCGCTCTGGGACTGTTTGTTTATATAGTATAAACTTTCTTTTGTGTGGATCGATATGGGGCATTCAACCTTTGTTTTGGTAGTTGTCGAGACCTGTACGACACTGGGAAGAACTCTTTTCACTTGCACAAGTCATTCTACGCAACGTTTAATCGATTGATAAGTTATTGGGGTTAACCTATCACAACTGAATTATCACACTGATTATTATTATTATTATTTAACACGTATAGATTATTTAATATACAATAGTTCAGTCACTTAACTACATTCACTTTGTCAAAGCACTTGATCACTTGTCCTGTTCATTGTATTTTCACTGATTCCATTGGATTTGTTTAATTAATTTAACAATGTTTCAGCAATTATTGGGGAACTTGCGCTGTTCACCCCTCGCAATTGGGAACATTAAAGGAAATTTATGTGATAATTGGGGAATTATCGGGGGGGAGAGGTGCTCCGATAAATTCAATGTATCCTCGGCAATTGCGAAAGTCCACTGTAAACGGTCTTTACAACGCGGCGGTCGGCTCACGACTGCCGCTGCTGAGATTCGGACGCGGCGCCACGCGCCCCCACGTTACAGCTCGGCCGTTTCCGCTAGTCCTCGTGGTTTGCCGAGCTTGTCGGTGTTGTGCGCGTGCGCGCACAGTCACACACAGCTGAGAAAAATGAGACTGTTGGGCCGGCGGTACGAAGGGTTGAGCGGCTGGATTACATTGCTGGAGATAGGTACTCTCCACAATAGAAGGTCCCGCCAGCATCAACAACGGATCGCCGTTTCATATTCCATTTCAATATTTTTTTTTTCTTTCTTCTACACTTTTGACACGTATTTCCACGTTTTTTTTTGTTCGGCGTGGGGGCGGGGGATTTTTTTTTTCGACGAGGGCCGACGCTTTAGAATGGGAAAAGGGACTTCTGGAGAACAAAAGTGCAGGTAAAATATGAGTTAACTTTGAAAGACATTTGATAAGGTTGAGAAATTAGATAAATTGGATTTTTTGTTGCAAGACTCGATAGAACGCAATTTTAAACTTATTAGTCCCCTAAAAAATTAAACTTCACAAAAAAAAATGAGAAAATTCAAAAAAAAATATAAGATGGGCGCCTATATCAATAAACATTTATAAAAAGCCAAATTAAATAACTTTTTATCGGGAAGTTGAAAATTTAGAGAGTTTTTAAGTGGAGAGTGGCTGGAATTTTGCAAATTTTGAATCCGTCAATTTACGATTTGAAACTGAAAATAATAATTTATGGAAAATTAATCAATCTCATTTCTGGAGTATTCCCTGGAATTTTGAGGCTCACGAATAAGATATATCAGAGAACGAAGTTACTATTAAAAAAAATTGATCAACCTATTTTTTCGTCTTGTCTACTGGAGCAAAATAAACAATTCTCAGTCACGTAAATTAGAGTCTATTTGGCATACAGTTAATACAATGAAGACAATCAACTCCTCGGCCGGTATTGCACGAATGCTTTCTTCGTGACTTAAAACGATTATTAGCCACGAAGAGCCGTTGTACCGCGTGCTGGAGAGTTGGGCTGTATTAATCTCGCCTTCAGTTAAACCAACGTAATAATATAACAAACCCGTGACTCACAAAAAACTGTACGAGCCCACCATCAGCGAACTATAAATGATAGATCAATGAATGTTATTTAACCCCCGACGACAACGGAATTAATTTTTTTTCTTTAAACAAACGTCCATTAATTTATCAGCCCTCCAGGTGAGACAATAAACCGCCTGGAAGGGGGGCAAAAATGTCCCAATAAATCAATTAATGGATTTGAATACGTCCAGGGATGTTTCTCCAGAGATTATTTTCTGTTCGCAAATAATTCTTTATCTCATTGACAAATTTACTCCATTCTCCTAACTGCCTTTTAACCTCGAGGCCACAATACAAATTCATAGTTGCAAGATCCCCCAGTGAAATTCAACGGATTAATCGGGCACATTGGCTTTGGATTTCTCGAAAAATTAGCCAACAGCCATTTATTTTCAGGTATACGGGCAATGCTGAGTGATTATTAACAGTTTAGCTAAAGGGGTGAATAAATTTGTTTTCCTACCAGACCGCCCACATAGAGAGTCCCTTCTCTCAAGCGCACCGCCCTCGATCAGCTCGCTGGCATCTATAAAAAATTGAAAAGTGGAACGTTTGAATTTTTTTGTAATCCTATTATGTTTATGGAAATTGAATCGAGTAGGTTAAGCTATTTTTCGTTATTTTTATGGCTTCATTAGAAACGATGATTACAATTTCTTTAAATTAAACGAAAATATCAAATCTCGGGGAATGTTACGGACATCAAATTACTTTTAAACTTTAATAGTGGGGATGACGATGATTAATGGACTCGTGAACTTCTAGAGTATAAATTTCTTGAATTTGATCATTTATCAATTAGATTCATTCCCCCAGGAATTTTTTAATGTTATTCTCTCGTTTATTATTTTTAACCGAGTATTCTCTCCCTGACAATATACTATCGAGTAAAACTCAATGAAAATTACCAGCGAGAGACCTAATAATTACGAAATGTAATCGAGCTTTAACAACAGGTCCAATTATTATTATTTATTTTTACCGGAACGCTCCCCAAAAATTCGTACTCATTCAATAATTTTTATGTTACAGATTTATTCCGCTACGAAATTGACTGGAGACCATTGACGCCAGCAGATTACGTGAGTTGTTCCTTAATTTTTATTGAATTTTTCCCTCGGAGTATAATATCAACGTATTCCATTTAATAATCTGGAAAAAAATTAAATTCCTGAATCCGACGTTAAGTAACGTCAAGAACGTTTAATATCTTTTGAAATTATTCTCATTTTTGTAATTTTTTTCTCAAGATATTCTTCCGTAACTCCGATGTTAACTAAACTCGATCCATTTTTTTTTTGGTATATCGTTGGAGAACACAATAACCATTAGTCTCGTGTCACCAATTTTTTACTTTGTCCCCTTCAAAGGAAAATGCAGTATTCAAACACTGTTGCTTTCTCCAATCCCTCTCCTCCCATTTCAAAGTTTTCCATTATGAACTGCACTTGGCCTCTAGCTGTGTTGAGCCTGTATATTCAGCGGAGTCAAGGATCCATGACGAAATCACGAACCAAGTGGTAATAAAGAGAGAATAGGAAAGCGCCGGTAGAAGGGAAATATAAGTCATGGAGGGTGCGAGAAAAAAAAATTTTGGACTCACGGAGGAGAGGAGTTGCTATAGAAAAAAAAACAGTAAATAAGAGTTGTGAAAAATATGGTGGTTTCAGGAGCCTACCGCACCCTTAAGTGCCCTGGCGCCCCTTTGCTCCTTTTGCGACTGGATGTCATACATCAGGGTGTCTGAGTACCAAAGCTACGCTAACCAAATTCCATTTGCCGGCTAGGGAAGGCAAAAAGAATCAGACTTTTGTCACTGCTCCAGTGAAGAATTAGTTTCAACGTAGAGTGCGGTAATTACGTAGATGGGAGTTCAATTCTAATCGAATGACCGTTACATTAATCAAATTCCGGGGCTCAAGTGCGGGGGATTGGCAAAACTTTTATGGATATTGTGTGACTTTACGATAATTCTGGGGAAAATCTCCTGGGGGGGATAACTACTCCGAAGTCTAGAACGGTCTAATGGAAGTGTATGGAATAGGAATAGACAATTTTCTGGGGGACATTGTTTTTTATCCTTCATTTGGATTTTTTCCAGCAAAAATCTATTTTAAAAATTGTTATTTCGTGATTAGTCTGTCCACGAGTGAGTGATCTTCTTCTGTAAATTTAATTAACTTTAATTTTCACATTTCCGTGATGAGAGGATGAATTTTTTCTCCAGAAAAAAATCTTCGCTGAGAAAGTGAGTCTAGGGAAATTATTCATCGAAAGGTTTTCAAGGGTGACTTTAATTTGATTTACTGCTTTGCTATTAATTAATCGTTAATATTATCGCAAAAATACATTTGCTGGAACTCATGAATTCTCTGGCATTTATGCATTATGAAACTAACGTTATTTAAAAGCCGACTGAGACATGCGTAAGGCAAGGCGACAGTCTCTCGGCGGCGTCAGCGTCCAGTAAAAGCTGGCCGCACAAGCTTGGCGATTATCATTTTTCTATAAATACCGTGGTAGGCAGGCGTTTGCACGTGATAGGTCGATGACTATCGCTGCGTTAGATCAGTAGGTGGGGCTGATATTCTGAGGCAAAACGCCTACGAGTTATTCCACCGGAGAGTTGATTTTCATATGCATGTAGAACCTGGGATATCTGCACACGATTTAATGTTTGTGCGGCAAATATCGAGAAGTTCAGTGTTACAGGGGGAAAGTATGAAATTATTTTCCAGAGAGAATTGCCGGAATTTCGTACTTCCTAGTTTTATCCGGTGTATGAAACTCCATGGCTACTGATGTATCCCCCCACGGAGACTTTCACTGCGGGGTCCTCATGGAAAAGTTTGCTTGGAGTCACTCTTGTTGTATACCTGCCCTTCATGGAGTCCATCTCGTGCTCGAAACTTGAGGAATGTAAAGCACTCGTAACTCGAGTCCTCCTCCTCTACCTTTGCTTCTCCATTCTTCGGACTAAATTTTACTTCCTGCGAGGGCATCTCCGAGTGAATGCTTCCGGCCGCTTTCCATACGAAACTGTTCAAAAATGTTTTTCAATTTCAATCGCCGGGGCTACGGCTTCTCATCGGAATTGTTCTTCTAATTGCATTTTCCTGGGAATAATGAGACGCGTAAAGAACAGCTATTATCACCTCGGTCGTGCCATCCGTCCTCCATTCTCAAACACTTTCGGAGATGCCATCACTTCATAGCGCCAGATGCTACGGCTACAGCGTACCATTTTACGTCGTCGAGTTAAACATAAAGTTTTGTTAGTGTCTTATCCGACACTTTAGTTAATTCCCCCTCACAAATTAAATCTATCAGAAAGATAAGACCGGAAACATTTGATTTAGATATTCATTAAAACGAATTTGAGGTATTTCTGGACGATTTGTCCAGCTGTTCGGGGGATTAAACAAATTTATTTGTAATTAAAAATGTGGCTCACTACACTTTGCAGTTGATAATTTTTCTTGTGGAGAATTTTGTAAGAAGTCGGTAAATTAAATTTCAGTGCAATTATTATTTAAAAATCAACTGAGACCAGGAGGGCTCAGGTAAATCAACGAATTTTTAGAGAATTTGGAAAATTGGCTGTCTCTTCATGAGTTGAATTTATATTTTAATAATTCCGTATCTTAAAAATGGCTCTTTTAATTTTATTTTTATCCATTTGGAGTGTTCACCTCATTAATGTTGACCTCAAAGAGATAAGACCAAAAAATATTCGATTTAGATATTAATTAAAATGAAATAGAGTCGTTTCCGTTGGGTTTCCCCATCTGTTGGGCTTAGTAAAAAAAATTTAATCTATTCATAATTAAAAATATGAACTGCATAATTATTCCCCGTCGAAATAGTCATTTATGTTTTCCCAGTGCCATAGCAACCGCCGGCCACCGTCCGTTTTTCTCCTCACATTTCTTATCTCCAACTTCTCTTCCACCCACATCATACCTCCTTATTAGCATTGGCATTCACTTATTGTTTTCATTCGATCTCCGGACACGGCTGCTGGTGAACTGTGAGGGTCCACTTCTCGTCTCGTACACCAGCACATCGAGTATTTGCAATTCTGATATCCAGTGATAACGCATTCCTATCATCCCCAACATACCGTACAGAGATTCACAACCTGTACTATCCTATCTCCCTCGTTCTCCCTTACCTCGTCTCTCGTTTTTATCCTTCCCCTCGTCCCATGAACTTTCATCTCGCCCGTTATGCCCGCGAGTTATTGTTTTGGCTGTCCCGCGGTTGCGGTACAGCAAATATTGATTGAAGCTTGGGGTTTTAGACCAGCGGTAAAA
>JAPYZM010001452.1:0-14287 GCA_030522845.1 Psyttalia concolor
AAAAAAACTTCAATGATTGCGGATCAATCGATGGAGAACTCGATGTGCTAGTCATCGTTAAACTGAATTAAAAAAAATAATAATCGCTGCAAGTGTCGTTTCCCTAAAATTTCCAATCGTAAATTTGGGTTCAATTATTCCGGAAAAACCTACAAAATTAATTGGATTTTTTTCTATTTATTTACTTTGCTCGCAGTGTAACTATCCTTATTCGTGCAACTCGAATGACTCGTGTGCCTCGACACTCGGGTAATTAGCCGGGTAATTAATGATTACCGGTCATCCCACAACGGCAAGATGGCGCGTTATAAATCAATTAATAACGCGACTCGTTTGTTTGTGCAAAGTGCGCGAGAGAGGAATAGAGCGACGCCGAAAGGCACACGAGGAATATCTATCTCGCGTAGCGCAACGAATATTAATCAAGCGGCAAACTGAACCGTTCAAGGTGAATCCCATCACTCCTTCTATGTAACTTGTCGTTTTTTTTTTCATTTCCATTTTTTTTTCTCTTTCCAACTGGTCTCATCGCCTCGCAGGGGTTCCCTTTTCATGCATCATCGAGCATTTCACAGCCCCGGGCAGATCAAATGGTGCTCCGGAACGAAACGAGTTGGAGATACAGCTGTCGAAGAAGGCACATACTGTATTGTTGAATTGCCCCCAGTGAAACTTGACCGAGAATAAGTCGCATTATCTCACCTGGTAAATCTTACGTGGAGTTTACCAATGATCACCGAATCGACGACCTGCCTCACGATTCGATAATCGCTTCGGGCATGTATATAGACTCGAGGAGGACTTTCTGATAGTCTCAACGATATTTCCGTGCGATATTCTTCCGTGTCTCTCGGATTCTCCGGGCCCAGGGTCAAACTGTCGGGGTCACCGATCGCTCGTGGGGTCCAACATGCATTTATGCCTCCACGAAATGCCAGTGTTTCATTTTAGGAGTTTTAAAAATCGCGAGTGATTGAATAATTCTAGGTTGCGAAGACTCTCGGTTTTGGCACGCCATTCAACTTCTTTTTTTTTTGGGGAAAGATCTGAAAACATTTTATCTGATGTTAAACATTTGAGTCCATTTAAGTTATTTTTAGAGTTGCCAATTGAGACGGAAAAAAATTACCGAAAATAAGACGTTTTGGAGAGCTGGAGGCAAAAAAAAGCTCTACCTGGTGACTTTCGAAACTTTCTAACTTGGGCTAGTAAAAAAAATTGTACTTTGAGTGTTTAATTTTTTTTTTTATGTAATTGAGAACAAGAATAGTGGAGATGCGCTTAAATTTTTTTGACGAGTGAGTATCTAACAATTATTGAATTGGTTGATGAACGGCATTGAAACCCTTCGGCGCTAATTCCCCCTCAATTTTACCGAGAAATGCGAGGAAGTGAGTTTTCCCCGAGTAAATGATCTAGCGAGATAATAATTCGCTACACGGGGGCGGTTGTAACTACTTACGTAGAGGAGAAGCTATGTGGGACGTATCGTTTATTCCCTTTCATGTAGAAGGTAACTAGTATCCAGTGTGTGCTAGCGTTCTCGTTCATTATGCATCAGGATTCTTCGGTACTAATCGGTAATCGAGCCGCGCATGCAGTGCGCCTCTCTCCAACCCGTATGGGAGCAGCTCCGACTGTTATAGAGCATTAACAGCAGTGGAAAAATGAACGAGTGAGGATGAGTGTAATAACAGCGTCAATAGCGCATGTGGAGAGAGGGAGATATCGTAACTCCAGCCCAAGGGGAAATGACAGGGTTACATTTTGCATTTCAATTTGAATGGGAAAACATTTTTTCCAAATGCCTCAGATGATCAGGAGGCCATTGACAATTTTTAATGTCATTTGGAGATTCAAAATTTGCCGGAACAATCAATGAGAATTGATACGGTTTCCTCCTCCCCTGAAAATCAGAAAAAAAAACGAAAAATTAAGGGGAATATTCACTGCCTTTATGGGGATTGAAATAAATTAATTTCAGGGGATTTTCGCAGTCAATGTCACTGTCAAATTGCCAATTATCCATGAAATTTAATTTTTTTATGCCAGAGATATTTTTAATACACTCACTTCAACAGTACCTCCAATGAAATTTTTCGAAAATCCTGCAGTCGACCTCAGGCGCAAGACTGTTAATCCTGATGTTCGATTTACGATGCAAATTCTTAATTACTGGCGAGGAGGAGAGAGGGGGGAACTCTGTACTCCCGCCTGGACGCTTATAATTAATTTTTATATGCGGGGGCGGTTTTATTTTTTCTCATTTAAACCGGTTTAGCCGGGGGAAAAAAATCGAGGATCGATTTTCCTTTGTCCTCATTTATGCTCCTCGAGGAGGGAAAAAAAAGTGAGTTTAGGAGTTTCGTGTTGTCGTCGAGAATGGGAAACTGGGTCGATCGTAAATCACGCACCACTCTCCTGGTTAGTCTCGGGGATTCTTGTAAAAACGGGCCGCGTGTCCTCACAGCCGCCAATGAACGGATGGTCACTGTCAAGAGCCTTCCAAACGTCTTTTATATTTTCCTCCTGTAGTTTTCAAAGAAGTGTACAGTCTTTCTTCTTGTTTTCCTCTCGGGTTCCTACGGGAAGTTTTCAAGTTGAGAGTTTTTTTTTTAGCTTACTACCGGGCACTAAATTTTAGAGCCGAGACGATGAAATCAGGGGGATACATTCCACTTATTGGAAGAAAAGACGGGAATATTGACGTAGACTCTTTGAATTATTGCTGTCATTATGAAAATGCCTTTTAAAATACTTTGAAAATAATTTTTTGATATAAAAAAAATTTATTACACTCACTTTTTCGCTGATCTTCATGGCAATTTCGCAATTGATAATTGCAAATTTCGACTCAATTATTCCAGATAAATTGGCAGATCCCGGGAAACAGGTGATAAGCATTCTGAAGTGCGGAAATAAGGGATTCAATTGAAATTATGGGGGAAATTGAAAACAATCTTAATGGGGTAACGCCTGGCAACGTCAGCGACGCTAACAAAATAATCTCCCGAGTTATTCTTCATCATTCACTTATGGAGGTTGACATGACACTCGAATGCGTGCGTTTTACTCATGATGTCGGTTGCACACTAGCATGGCTTTTGTTTTCCCTGGTGATCTCATTATAAACCGTGGCGCTTCACGGGTTGTTGCACTTATGACGGACTCGCCGCTAGCATCTGGTCATTTATCTAATCCATGTGGCGCGTCGTGTATATGAACAGTCAGTGTATGTAGTCACCCCTCTCCTCTTCATTCGCGTTTAATAATTATTCATGCGCCGTCCAATGTTGTTGTAAATTCGTTCGCTCGAGTTTCCGTTCTACATCAATTCTCCAGGAGAGAGTTAAAAAATTCGAAGGTAGAAGTATTTGAGACACATGAGAGCGGAATTTCCAAAAATAAATCACTTTTATCCTTTTTTTAAATTTATTTTTAATGAAATAAATTTTCCATCAGGCGATGATGAAACGTGAACATTTTTATTCATAACTCGAGCAAAAAATTCTTTTTGCACTGGTTACAATATATTATTATTCTTTGTTACATCACCAGAACAATTAGTGTCTTAAATTAAGACCTGAAGTCAATCGTTCACCCAAAAATGAGGAACTACGCGAAATTCTCTCTCTTTTCGGGGATTTTAAATTGATTTCTCCTTGTTTATAAATTACCAGCGACTGGTCTGCAATTAAGTGAATTGTATTATCGGCTTTACTCATTAAAATATGATTTTTTCTATAAATTTTCTTCAATTGGGGTAAAATGAAAAAAAAAAATTGGCCATGTAGAAGGGGAAAAAAAACTCCGAAGACAGGATTCAAGACACATCGGACCGGAATTTAACCGTCGAAAAATAAAAATAATGCACGTGAAGGGCGAATATAGCTAGGGGGTAAGCACGAACGTGAATTACAAAAGTCGAGTGTACATGGCCGTCGTACGCACACGAATACAAGCGCAAGTTCATCGCGATGTGGCTTCGTGGTTGCACGTACGTAACGACGGACCCACGGCAAGCTATAATTATGGAACTTATTTAGTATTATTTCAATTATCGCGTGCCACACGTACCAGACGATAACGCGTTGATATACCCAGTGGCTTGCTTGCACTGCTTTACCTCCGCTTGCCCTCACCCTCCCCCGCCCTCAGCCGGCCCTGTTAAAATACATTATCAAAGTCACGAGGTCTGCCGGCCCATCATTTCCTCTCGCTCTTGCGCCCCCAGTCAAATTTCTTTTCCACGTAAATATTTCATGAGAAAAATGTAATTGATTTAATGAATGATATTTTTCCGGTTTAACATGTGAGGGCTCCAACAAATCATCCTTTTTTACTTCAAATGGAATTGTTTTACGATGAATTTTTTTTCTCCCCCGCCTGCCAATCACGCAGAGGTACTAAAAGCAGAACACTGAACATTCGTGATACGGAGGCCTTCCAATGACGTTTTACACTCTCAAATTTTTTTTTATAGTTTCATAATATGTGGAAGTGACGGGCGAAAATTCTATTTTCCCTGGTCAAACTGTCACACCAATACTTTTTCATCCTTTTCCTCTATTTTCGGATACAGAAACACCCACGCGGCTGGGAGGTTCGTTACATATCATTGATTTCCATCAGATATGGAGTGGAAAATATTGCATGTGACTTGTTTTAGAATCATATTTCCAGTGGCACTACGATTTTAACTCGATTTATTTTTAAATGGCTTTACGTGATGTGGTTACAGGTTAATTCTGTTTCCGATGTGAATCTGTTATAATTTTCAGGTATTTTAAGCTTTAATTGAGTTTATGCACTATCGGAGAAAAATTTTTTGAAGTTATCATTTTCTTTGGCACGGTGATTGATAAGACAACTGTTGAGATTGGGAGTGAATATTAATTCTTTTTATTGAAGATTCAATTTAGGCATTTTGAAAAGTTTGGGTGATATACTATTTTAGTTAAATCTCGATTTATCAGCGAATGGCTTAACGTGATGTGATTAATTTGGCTTCCGATGGCAATCGGATATTTCTTTCGCGTATTTTAAGTTTTTCTTGAATTCATTCATTACGAAAATTAACTAAATCGAGATTTTTTTCAGGATATCCTGGTTTGTCCTTAAATACTCAACTTCCTATTAGCCTTTTTTAGCACGTTACCTACAACACATGAAACTCTATAAAGTTATTTGTGACACGCGCGACCACGTGCGGGCGATAAATTTCACCCTATCTTCGTTTCTTTATCTGCAACGAAAGAGACATCGACTTATCATAGATTTGAGCACTGATTTGTCGACTGCAAAAAAGTGAAACAAAAGCCCGCTGCGCATCCGGTGAGAAAAACTTGTTCGTGAGAAGTCGTATTAGTAATGGAATCACTCGAGTCTTCGCGCTTGACTTTCAGGAAAAGTAATAATGGGAAAAAAAAATCGCCAGTGAGATGAATAAATTCGGAGCAGTTTGACGGCTCGTGATGGAAATAAAGTATGAGAGGCCACTCCTGACATTTCAACTTTGAATGGAACTCCACGGGCTGTGGTCGCCCGTATGAATGCATCGTGTGCGCCCACTCACGGCGATTATATTCTGCACCGTCTGGGGGCTCATAACTGCGCCAATGATTTCGCTCTTCGTAATTTTGTGGAAGCATGGGAGGGCACTTCACGCGGACTGCATTCGGTTGGTGATAGTTTGAATATTTTTATCGCATTACACTTGTACTGAAATTTAGAGATTCTTCTGATTGAAAAAAAAAAACGATTTCGATGCGGAAAATTAATGGAAATATTGTCTTAAATGTCCAGTTAATTAAAAAAATTTACAACCAATGAATTTTTTGGAATTCAGTGGATTTCAATGTACGGAGAGAATTATTAAATAAAAATTACGGAATAATTCACGTAATTTGTGGGTGTTAATGGGTTCTAGTCAATTTCTATAGTAAATTCTTCGGTTCGTTACCGAAAAAATACGAAAAATTTTTTCAGAAGAAAAATCTCCGCGACAATGGGGCCGAAAGAATTTTTTTTTACTTCTGGCCAAATGGGCGAATGGCGTGACTTGGATTGAACGAAATGAGAGAGAAAAAAATGGAGCATCATCTCAGATCTTCTTAGACACTGTACAAAGGTAACCTGAGGCTTCACGCCACTGCCGGCTGAACGCCTACGCCGTTTGTAATGCTTCTGGATGCACGCGGACAGTCCTGGGACAATGCGCACCGGCTAGCGCCCAGTATGACCCATGAATTGCGAGGGAGTATTATTAAACCGCATGAGGCACCTTCTGAATTGGCATGCCATGATCTCCACTGACCTCAAAGCAAAAGCGGAAATTCTCGGAATATTCAAAAATTCCTGCCATTGCTGTCTCATCGAAATCGTCAAACTCCCTCATTTGGACATTCTGAAAATTCCCCAGGGATAGTTCAATCGAGATTTTCATATTATACCACCCAATAACATATATGGAAATTCGTTTGATCGGCGCTTGGGTACCGCCGGTTTCTGTTTAACCTAAATGCCCTGGCTGGCCTCTTTCCAGGGCACGTTCAACATTTTCTGGAGCGCCTCGGGGGGTGAAGTGAGGGCGAAACGAGAAATTGGTAAGGAATTGTTTCTCGTCCTACTTCGCCATCATTTCCGCTTGTACTATTCTCAAATAGACGGAGCCCACTTCTTTCCCGTAGAGTTCACACTCTCTCATTCACACACTCGTCCTCCGTAAAATTCCCCCCGCCCCCTCCCCAATCTCAATTAGCCCAATTTTGCTGAATCGATAATTGCCCGAGTTAGGTAGAATAATCTGATTGATTGGCAATTGAGAAAAGTCCACGAATGAGGGAATGAAAAAATAACAAATGGCTCAGCGGCTTACGGGTCATGCCGGTTTAATTACAAGGTAGACCATTAAAATGTTAAAACAACTGCAATGTAAACACATCACTTGACCTGAATGTTCAACCCTTTCATTTAACATTTTACTTAATATTTTTTTTTTTTACCTAGTGCGCTCGAGTCTTTGTTGTAGAGCATAAAAGCTCGACTGGGTGTCACAGCAGTGGGAAGAATGTGGGTCACGTGTGTTGGAAACTCCATGGATACTCTCTTGGACCTTGCACTTATCCTTCTCCTCTTTACTCTGGCTGAGCTCAAACGCGATCGCGTCACACACAGGCACCACCTACACACGATATAGTACTGTATTATTATTTTCTCATTGTGTATGTACAATGGATGGGTAACTGTGTGGAAGCTGCAGACTACACGTTCGGGACATTGGATCCGAGCGTGTGTGACAAACCCAGGGCACTTCGCTCTCTGATATTGGCTATATCGAGGCTTTCGCTGCCTGGCACTGCTGTTACCATCGGTGCAGAAGGCCTGTCCGCCCAGTATCTGCCGTCTCCGCAAATTTTCCAGTTACATATACAACTGAGGGCTGTGGCCCCTTTGATGCTCTAACGATACAACTCCTGGCACGGTTTGGCACATGCCGCACAACTTGGTCTATTCAAAATACGAATCTGTGTCGGTGGGTCACAGGAGCATATAGAAATGTTTTTATCAATAATGTAAATATTTTTCCCCGTGTATTGCCGGCAAAAATGGCACTTCTATTTCGAGGATTGCATGCGAAAATCGAAGTTCTGATTTTTGAATTCTGGAGGACGGGAATTTTTTTTTTTTGACGATTGTGGGCATGAAATTTTTCACTCAATCACTAAAATCGAGACTATAATTCAATTCAATCTGATCAAATGGTCAAAGTTTACGTCTTCTTTTTCCCCTTCTACCCTTATTTTTCCTCTACCATCCAATCTTGTAGACTCTGGACTTTTTCCCCTTTTACTCAATGGAGATGGCAGCTTAGATTCCTCCACGAGCCAATCATGATAAAAATCCAAACGTTTCGTTATCTTTGGGAGTTAGTTTGTTCCACAGTGGAATCGAAGTTTCGCTGAGCTCAGATTACGAGGAATCAAGATACATTCTTCTTCATCCAAAATGACTATGGGAGACTCTATCCTGGGTTATCTATCGACAGAAGAGTTTCGAGTCCCGGAGAGATCTAATTTTTATTACGTTATCGCGAGCCACTGGGTCTGAAGAAAAATACCGTCTGAGTACCTTCAGAGGCAGGTGAATACGCCGTGGAGATGAAAATAATTGCGATGAGAGGAAAAATTTATTCTCCAATTGGTTCATTTTTATAGGCAGGCTATGACAGGAGGTACAGAGGGCTCTGGTTTATAACCTGGGCCGATATGCCTTCGGTGAGGGACCACACTCCAATATGTCGCCACCAGGTCACGACGGGTCGCCACATGTTGCGACTAATAACGTCATAGATCAGGCCACCTCGCGAACTTTGACTTTCCTTCCCACGTCGAAGGGAAGGCAAGCCGGGGGCAAGGGCTGCCGCGCTCTATATGTGCCCCGCAGGACCAATTGCCTGCCTATAATAGCTTTGATCGATCTGACCCTATCCTCAATCACGCCTCTGTTTAATTTTATCTACAACCCCATTATTACGGAACAGCCCCGAACAATCCCCTATTTAAATGATTTCGTCTTAAAAATTCAATTGGAACTCTTTCCCGAAATGTCGTGATTTAAAAAATTGAATTCAATGCCCAAGTATTGGATTGCCCTTTACAACAACTGGCGAATTATTTTATTGTTATTTTTATTGCTATTCTTATTATTCTGGCGTTTTCCGTCGTTCAAAAATTACCATAACCAGCGATATTGGAAATTTCGACATTTTTAAAAAAATTAAATCCACTGTCACTCTCCTTTAAATCGAATCCATCGGCATTTGATTTTGTTCAAAAGTACAACTAATGTCACTAACCGATATTCGGGGAAAAATGATGAAATGTCCCTGACATTCCATATTCCCCAAATTTGGCAACGATAATTCTTCTGACGAACAGTTGGCGAGCTGCGATGTCGCGGCAAACATTGTGGGGCTGTTAAACCCATTCGAATATTTCGTGTGTATGTGGATCGCCTGGCGATCGGGCTCGGGAGATCGCAAAAGGTTGGTCATGAATAAAACAAGCCAGAGGCACGTCAAACTGCTGGACACACGCGATATCGGGGATTGGTATATGGTGGACAGAATGGAATTCCCCCGCTGGTTTTGTATTGAACACTTTTCAACGTATTATTTCCTCCCATTGCCACCGCATCCAGTTGATGATCCCGTTTTGCAGTGCCGCCGGAATGAAAACTTCTCTACCTCCCAATGCCCCCATTTATAACTCGATTTTTATTTGAGCCGTGTTCATCTACATGTGTTCAGTGTTCTCAATGTTTCGAGGAGGTGTTGTCCAGAAGCTAACAAAACGGTACTTGTCGAGGGGGCAACAAATACGGATATATAATTGAATGTGGGGATACCTGGAACAAGAGGGCAAATCCACTCGTGGAGAAGCCATGATTTTACTTAACATCGCGGGCGTTCCTTTAAATAACGTGAATAAGGTGGGAAGTGAAGTCAAACGCTGAGGAAAATAAGTAGAAGCCAAGAGACATGGACATGCGGACCAAAGTGCATTACCTTATACCTGTCGTGGCATCGCTATAATACAACCACTGGGAATGGAGGCCAGAGTTCAAGAAATGGGCCTATAAATGGTGCCCCGGAATTTAAGGCAAGCCTCGGGGGTCCATGACACCTACACCGTCTCGCGAAATTATACCGTTTGACACCAAATGTAGAACCCAAACACCTAAACATCCTCCTCAGCGAGTCTCTAGGGGAGAGTGGGGCAAAATGGAAGAATTTCAATTGTCAATAGCTCGGGATTGGCTGAGTAAATTGAAGGACTTGTGGGTAAGTAGCCCATGTGGGTACTTGGTATTAAATTTTCAGCTGAACTGAATTAATTTTTTGCTGAGTACCTGAACTAAGCAAGCGTGGGGAAAGGTACTCTGCCACACGTTGAATTTAATTTAATTGGATTTATATAATTTTTTAAATAATTTATACATGGAGAGAAATATTCAATAATACTTACACAAATTATTCAGCCAATTTCTATAGGAATTGAAGACTTGTTCTGTAAATTCTCGAGTAGACCTGATACCCTAGAACATAAAAATTAATCAATGTTTAAGGATTTTGACGGAAGGTTCCAGAGAAATTCAAGAACATTTTTTTAAACGTCTCCCTCACCGTGAGCAGTGAGGCCGCGGACGGATGAGTAATTTTGACGGAACAGATCGTAAAATTTACGTGACGATTGATCCTTTTTATAGAATTTTTCTCCACTCCCGAGTGCGTTTCGAAACGTAACTTTAGGTCTTTTCACTGGTAATTTTTATTGAATATTTTTTTCTACGCCTGCACTTTCAGTGAGGAAGGTGAGGAGAGGGTTCCGTACATTTACCCAAGCGAAAAAAATTCCAAATCTTTATGTCTTGTACAAAAGAAATCCACTTTTGCCTCAGTTTTCAAAGACAAAATTTGGAGGTACTATCCTCGAGGTGTATCTTACCTATTTACTAACTTTTTTTAAAATTAAATCTCCCAATTTACTCTGCCGATCGTGAGTTATTGTCACTTGAAGACGCTCCATGTAGACAATTGTAATCATAAATAGGCAAAAAATATTCAAACAGTAAATTCTCGAGTGATCTCATGACTTGGACCAGACGAATTCAGTCCAAAAAAATCCTCTCCATTCAAATTTCAATGATGACCCGGAAAAAAATATACTCCATGAATTATTAATGATGAACCCGCCCGAATATGTGAGTAATTGAAACAGAGGTTTTTACTATCGTCTCGGCTCGCCATGATATTTCACGAGAGAGTCCAGGATTCTGGGATGCGTCCAGTGCTGGCTAAACTCGGTCGAATGCATGGTGTATGCACCCATGCACTCCAACTGGAATATACGCCTGGGCAGACTCTGGATGTAATATAAACACATATTCAGAGGTACAGTATGTAGTACGTTCGATGCTCCTTTTTCGTGGCTGTTCATATTTGGCAAAGCCCTTACATTTCTCGGTATACGGTTGGCTTAGGCGAATCCAATCTGCTTATTGCCCATTTGTAACTTTCCCCGGGCGTCCCCCTCCTCCCCGTGTTTCAGCAATGTTGCACTTTTATTTTTATGCTCTCCTATATTTTCTTTTTCACTCGCTACACCGCAGCAAAACTTTTCCATAAAGAAATTGTATACTCTCCATACCCATAGTACACTCTTTCACCCCGCGTTCCACCCACGAAGTGGTGTGAATATTTCTTTTCTCTTCAGTTTAGCTTTTTGCAATTTTTTTTCCACGCCAGTTGTATCTCTTAATCTTCTTGGTATGTGCGTAATGGGGGAGAGTGAGGTGTACCCACGCACTTGGAGAGCTGTAATCCCATCGAAAACTGTACGGCACTTTTTTTTTCTCATCGGGGAAACGAGGTGAGAGAAGTGCCCCAGCTTGGCCACACCAGATATCCCCGAGTCAAGTGAGCCGACCACCGAACGTGCATCGACACATCCGCGGATGTATTCCGGCATTGCGTTCACTTGTGGGTGTGGACGGCCGTCGTTATCTCAGGCGTTAAAGTAATGCCGAAAGTGCGGGTAAATCGTTGGCCCATTAAAGTAAACACGATGAAATATTGTTATCGGAGGTGGGTAAAATAATTCGATTAAATTCGTTTAAAATGAAATATTTTCTCGGCGATTTTTTTGCTGGCTTTTTTTTATGAATTTAATTCCCTCGATTTTGAAAAATTCTTGGACTATCAATCCACAGATTAGGGATGTATGGCGGCTTAGACTGGAAAGTTATAACCGGAATACATGAGATAGAATCAATAATGACATAAGACTACAATATCCTAAAGCGCCGAGTAATAGTAAGCCGGCCAATCAATCACTGGCATTACTTAGCGACTGGAGTCATACGGGAAGACCTGCTCGACTTTGTACTTGGTGATTGATTGGCTGGCTTAAGTCTTACTGCTTACCGCTCTACGACGGGCGTAATTGATTCCGCGCTGGGGCTCTCGTGAGCGGTGGGAGTACTCGAATAGAATCACCCAATATCTCGCTGGGATATGTATCGTTTAGAGGGGCTCCTGAGTATTCGATTAGTATCGAATTTCAGAGATACTCGATATGGGACGATAGTAGAACAGAATTCACTTGATTGTTCATAATCGAGAGGCTATCGCCATTCGTTTCTCGCTAATCGATCCTGACAAATGGGTCATATCAGCCTTTGAAAATTTGTTCAGCTGAATCTTCCGGGCGGAAGTGTTTTTTCACACTGGCGCGATGAGTATATTCTTCATTGAGACGGTCTCGCTGAGCGGGGGACCTAAAATCATACCTACATGGGTGGCCTACTCTACTACTACTAGTTACGACCATGTTTCTATTTTTTTCACTGCGTCTTGGGTTTTTTTTTTCTAGTATTGGTTTAGGCGCGCGATTGTTTAATAAGCCCAGATTCATTTTGTAGAGTTTTTTTTTTCTCCGAGGGGACTCGTGACAGTAAATTTCACTTCATCGACGACTTTTTGGGTTCGGTAGGGCCACGCGGGGCTTCACTGGAAGCCTGAGGGGACTCAATTGGGTAAACATTTTTTTTTCTTTTTTTTATTTCCATAAATGAATTTTTTGGGTTAACTGCTCTATTGAATAATTGAATTAATTTGATTTCTGGAACTCTGGGTAATAATTCGATGGAAATGTATTATTATTGAAAATTGGAATGAGTGGTCGGGAGATAATTTTAAAAATGTGGACTTTTTATGAAAATTGAAATTTCATTCTTCTTTGTAAATTAAATTTATGATGTCCCACATTCTAGACTGTCGTTGGGGTTTGATAAAACTAATCAGAATCGTATGAATCCACTTTCAGCAAAACCAATTGCGAACGACTGATTAATGTAATTGTTACTTGCTCAGACTGACTTTACGGGACAGATGTGGATAACTTGTTTGATGCAATAAAAGTCACGGATTTGATTCAATTTATGTTTAATGCGCCACAGATATGACATTCATCCCCAGGATATATTTTTTCCCCTGGAGTTACCAGTAATGATTTATTCATCCCTGGTACGGAGAATTTATTCCTGGCGTCAGCGACTCACTTAACGCCCCTTCATCTTTCAAACTATATTCTTATCGCATCAATAATGTTGGCTTACCTCGTTACTCGGGTATCGCCGGAAATCCTCTTCATAAAGGTATCAATTCTTATTTTGAGGTCTTGAGTATTCCATTATCACCATAGTGACGATATTGTGATAAATTGTAGACAACTAAGTACAGTTTTTACACACCCTTCATCAGCATTTTCCGTGACGTTTAGATGACTTGCTAAGTAGAGAAACGAATGGGCTGCCGACAGATTGGCTGGGAAAATTTTACTCTTCAAAGTGCAGTGTAAGGAGCAGACTACCATCGACGCTGAGTTCTTTGAAAGCCCGACTAGAAGCAGACAGACGAGTTCATCATAAAAATAACTATCAAATGAAATCCAAATTTCCACTTGACAGCGAATGTCTGTGGCACAGTTAAAAAAAAATCGTAGGTTTTTAATCCAATTTTCTCCCATTTTTTTCCCCCGGAAATGTAGCACACGTCCGGCACAGGTGCTCGTTGGATTTTTTATTCAACAAAAAAAAAATTGAGACAGTTTTTTTAAACATGATATAGCCTGTTGGCTTCTGCTCCAAGTGGTCTATATGAAAATTCTATTAACGGCATCAAAAGAAATTCCATGTGGATATATTCCCCTAGTTAGTGCTGTGTTGATCTGAGGCAATCCCCTGGAATAATAATAACGCGCGACAGGCACGCACTCTCTCAGTCATTTCTCCTGCACGCGTGTGTCCAATTTCTCCTCTTCACATTTTACTCGCTGCATTTTTTTTCTCCACCGGTCTTTATTTTTTATTTGCAGTGCTGCGTTTTAATAGGAACATGACATTGATCGTGGCTTTTCGAAATGCCGAATGTAATTCCTTCGAGCGTCAGTAGTAAAGAAACCGATTGTCTCGTAAAATACTGACTCCTGGCTTTAAATGAGTGCCATATGAGCCGAAAAAATCGTAAAAATACGAGGTTAGTCTCATTTTCTTCGTCTATTATTCCTCGACGTCTCCAGCAAATTTCAATTTTTTCCAATCAATAGTTTTTTAAATATGAGACTGAATGTATCAAGAAACACTGGAATCGTCGTACGTCACAAATTATTCACCCATTACCCGGGTTTTCGAGCAATATCTCCGAATTTAAACGAGATAAGATAAT
>JAPYZM010001453.1:0-18883 GCA_030522845.1 Psyttalia concolor
TTGCCATCAAAATATTTTTTTAAGAAATTTTTTTTTTCGAACAATGCAATTATAATTATAATCATAATTAAAATATCTAGTTTTTCATTTGTACGTTTGATTTATTATGATTAAGGATCACTTGTAAAAAAACGAATTGTTGCCATTCATATGGGCCCTATCGATTACCACCACTAACAGTTGCGTGCGATAGCTCCGTGGTAACGCGTTATACTGAAGTCAGCATAAGTTTTAACATGAAATGCTACCCCTACCACCTCCATTTTGCGTATGATCGCGTTACCCCCACTCCTTCGTTTGATGTTATGCTGATTGAACCATAGGTTGCGGCCCCGTAGGTTGTAGGTTCAAATCCCCTCGATTCAAAAATTTTAATTTCCGTTTATAGGTTATTTAGGTAGGAAAACAATGCTAATCAATGAAATGAGATTTATTAAATTGAAAAAAGGACCGCTGCATTGAAAATTAATTTATTTTAAAACTTACTTATATTAATAAAAAGGTCCTGACATTTTCAGAGGGCCGATGTTCGGTCCAGTGACGGCAGGAGCTACGGCTATTATGTTCGGCCGTTGTTAGGCAGCCGACTGCCGGCCGTTGTTTGGCAACCAGTATTGGCCCAGTGTTATCATTCGCTAGATTTTTCTTACCCGGGAAGGGACCGTTATTGCGTGAATTTACAGTATAGGTATTGAATAACAAGTGTTTCTTACGGTCCTAGGCCTGCAATGTATTTTTTGACACTTGTGACTTTGAACTTACATAAGCCTAGAAATACTTTCAGGCTGAAGAACGAACGTAATTTTATGTTCATAGGCCTGAAAATCGAGATCCAACTAAACTAACCGAGGTTAAAATCACGTTTTTTAGGTCAAGTAATTTTTATTTTTTGTATTCTAGTGACTGACCGTACAAGAATATACGCACATATATAAAAAGATTGGCATTCGTTTCAATGATAAAATTCACGAGTATAATAAGGCTCCCGTTTTTGGTGAAACTCATGTCGAAAACTACCTTTGACGTTTTCAATTTCTCATAATTATTCTTTTCCAACGTTTTCACGTATTTTCCCCATTTTTAAGCGTACAATAGAAGAAAAATAGAAAAAATAACTTAATAAATAATGTCATAAATTTTAGCACTGTATCTGGTAATGCCTCTGAAGAGACACCAAAAAATAAATCCTCCGGTGCAGTAATCCGTGAGGCAAACATTATGTAATATATCTTTGATATTGCAAAAAAAAATCGCTGAACAGTGAAATAACAATTGTGATGAAAGAAAAATGTATACTAAAAAAAAGAAACGACTGGGCATTCACCTTATCGGCACCCTACCCTCTTTTTCTACTCAACGTCCACGGAATGTATTCACGACTATCGAAGAATGATCGATATGCATATGAAGCTCAACAGACGCGTGTAGCTTGCTACAACTGGCGGCCTACTCCCTGCTCTCCGCAGTTTCTTCTTTTATTTTTTCACTTATGGTTTGAAGCTTCGTTTAAATAACAACTGTAGAAAAGTGATTTCTGTGAAAGGTCCCGGGCTAGAGATCAGGTATAGCTGAATATTGCATAATAAAATAAAAGCATTAAATTGAGGCTCTCCGATGTCAAATCCCTGGATATAACTTTGGTCCTTGGGATATGCTGATGCGGTTCCATTTTCACTCTGCCCCCAACACCTTGATTTTTCTTTCAGGGTCTCTATCCGCAACAGTAGCAAAAGTATATAGTAGATGAGAAACGGGTGTGACGGAGGCATAAAAAAGGGTGAAACTCCCCGCGAAGTGCATGGAAAAAGGGGTGCGTTAATGCTTTGCCCCCCAGTTTAGGCGCTACCTGCTCTACCTGTTATATCGGTGTCATTCCGAGGGTTACAAAACCGATAAAGATGGAGTATAGAATGTATTCGGGAAAAATGAGAATGATTCGATTTTTGAGGTATCAAGTAGCTCGTGTTTAAGTGTCGGTTTGTCATCTAATCGAAGAAATTGAAGTGGTATATAAAATTAATGACGATGGATATACAAATGTCGAAAAATATTATTGACAAATTTTATCTATTGGCTTAAGAAGTTATAAGTATGAATTAATAATATGAAAGTATTTGTTAATCTCAGTAGAATTTATGTTGGAAAGTGCAACGAGTTTTGCACGGAATTCAACGGTTATACACAATAGCCTTCATAATGATATGCTTAGATCTTTACCGTATAATTAACAGCAGCTTGAAAAAGTACTAGTTATGATTATTGTGTATCTAAACTTTCATTCATTCTCATGACGTCGAGATTCATTCCTTGTCCAACCGCTAATCCTCGGAGGTAAGTGAAAATTTTAGAAATTCAATCGAAAATATAAGGGGACAAAAAAATTGTTTTTTGTTGCCCTGGATATCTTTGCAAATTTTCATCTTTTCAAGTGCCCAGATACAGAGAATTTTCATGGAACTTCGGATGAGGTCTTATTTTTATGTTTTTTACATATCTAATATGTTGACCAATTCTCGACATATTAGTAATAAAATTTATGTTCTCAATCATGCGCAATTTTTTCGCGCATAGTTAACTTGACGTGATCCTCACTTTCAGACCACATTAAAAGAAAAACATAGATATGTATGGTGGCCTTAACACACTTAATATTTTAAACATTGAATTAACATTGTTGCATTTCTGCTTTTTTTTATCGAAAGCAATAGATAGGAATAAAAAAAAATTTGAGCATTTTGGTTTTCGTCAAATAAGTTATATTTATCAAAAAATTTCATGTGAAAACTTTTGATCAGGTCCCTGTCACAATTGAACCAGTTCAGGCTGAACCATTTATCAGATAGTAATATGATAATCGGATCAAGTACTGATCACGTACTTGCTTGAACGCTTTCTTTCAACCAAGTTTTGATTGGATCAAACGAATCTAGCTTTGATTCAGCGAAATAGATTTAAACCAGTTAACTACCCCCCAGGATTAATCAAAATTATTCATGATAATCAATTCAACACAGTTGTACTTTAGTTTTTCCATTGTACTCTAGAAGAATCTCTACTAAATAACTGTATCATTTTTGCTGCTACTTGAGATCAAACTGGGAATCGCTAATCCTACATTCTACCAACTAAACTATTACCATTATTATTAAGCGGACTCTGGTTTGCCTATACGATCTGCATCGGGGTAGAGCTCCAATTGTGCTCACGTGTTTTATGTTCACACATGCTCTTCGACAAAATACAATTGAGAAATTTGACAATTGTGATGCAGTATTCCGCACACATTGTGAGTAGAAGAGCTGTTCCAGGCTATAGTTTTTTTTTTTTTTTTTAATATTAAGGCCATATTCGGCTCTTTTTTTCAATCCATTTTGTGACTTTTTACTGATCTTTAATGATATTACCTTATTATAAATTTTATGGTGAACAACTTGGCATATTCAGAGGAATAAATTGTTCCAATAAATTGTAACTACGCATGGCCAAACAAATCTTCGCTTCTAGAACTTCAATATACGCAAAAAATAACCATATATCTTTTTTTCAATGAAAAATCATTCAATTCATTCTAGAAGTGTCTCTTTAATTGTATTTTCAACTGCGATTGCAACATTCCTGTGAATTGCGAGCCTTCAAGATATCTACCATACCGTGAGGCTCTAACCGTTAACGCACACAGGCACTGGCTCCCCCTCTGCCCCTTGGACAATTTATTAGATAGTTCGGGATAACAACCAATGCTAATAAACTCCATCTGACCAAGCGAGTCTTCTTCATTTCCTTATATTTTATTATTCTTTACCTTCTCAGTGTCTATAGAGAAATCGTAGTGGACTCGATAAGATTTGACCTTCTTGTTCCCCCGGGCCGTCTTGTACAGATTCTGACCATAGGAGAAGTACCGCCATGTGTGGGAGTCCATACATTCGGAAATTACACTGAAATCTTTCTCGTCACCATACCAGGGATTTTTTTTTACCGTAAGTCCTTACTCCAAAGTCGAAAAATACTATAGTAACAAAGGTCAAAGAACCTCTGATGCGGATTTATGAAATGTGAAAGGTAGTAACGCTGATGAATATTCTTGATAGTTCCAAATCCTGTCAACTAACTATCTCCAACTTTCCATGGACTATCTAGAGCCACAAACCACGTAACTGTCAATAGTGTATTCGAGGAAGAAACAGTCACCGAAGGTCACCTGAGAATGAGGCCATTAATTTAAAAATGGAGCAGAAATCAGCACGCTAGAAGATTTCCCCAATTTCGATTAGGAGAGAAAACCTGTCTGAACGCAACCTGCGGCACCTATAATTTTATCAGGGATTGAGTAATAAAAGTTGTTCAAGAATTTGAATACAACGAATATAAACCGACGAATACAAACCTTTCTGTCTGATAAATTTTCCGAGAGATAAAATGCTGGATAGAAACAATAGACTAATGTCGCATTAAAGTTATAACGATATGAGAGAATTCGTGGGATAATAAAATTAATATCGATGCAAGCACCTTACTGATTAACAATAAAATGCATTTCAATGAAATCGAGGGCACTCTGCTACAATCGTTCTTTTGAACAAATTATCGTAATTACCTTCGGGCAACGAAAAGGGGATGGGCAATCTTCACAGAAAATACGCTGAGTGGTGGCGACGTCCATCATAAAAGGGGATTAAAAAAAAAGCGTGAGCAGGTCTTTACTCATATTCAGAATTATGATCTGACGGTCACGCCTGCAATTCACTTATCTGTACAGTGTAATTATACTTCAGTAATTTCATCTGTCTATTACTCTACAAATATCAGTCCGTGTAAGTCATCAGCCAATAAATATCCTTAAATTTGTTAACGCAATCCTAGGAGAGTAAGACAAGTGGACGACTACAGGAGCAGGTTCACCGAAAATAGATTAACATGCTTGTCATGAGGCATGTAACCCCCAATGAATTATTTATTTCTTCGCGGGTGCAGGGCAAGAAAAGTAAAATATATACAAGTGAAAAAAAAGACAACGTAAACATATGAAGAAAAAAGTGGAGAAAAAAGGTGGAAGAAAAAAAAGGACTGGGAAAGAAATAAGTGTTTGTAACATATCCTTTTCTCTTGCTCATCGGTTTCATCGTGGAGGTGTGTGACCCGTGGCGTCTTGGCGTACGTCTGACCATAAGCTATTTGCATATTACGTATCTGGGGCCCGGTTGAACTCTCGCGCTTTTGGAAGCCGGCAAACTAGCCGTTCTTGCACCTCAGCGAATTTCATTCCTTTTTGGTTCCCTGATATACACATATGATGATGATTCCTACCCAGGTAGGAAAGTACGGCCGATCCAGGCTTTATCCAAGCCATTGCCACAACTGGACAAGCCTGGGTCAGGCTTGGTAGTCAGGCCTGGACCAATGATGGGTAATAATTGAAATGTAATGTGGGGCCAATCCTGGTAGTCAAGGCTGGTCCAAAGGCCGCTATCAAGGCTTGTCCAAATTAACAAACATAATTATTAACTAATCCAATCTGTACATCCCGGTATGAGAAATATGGATATCTTTGTATAGCGTAAGGGACTAAAGGCTCAGTCTTTCAAGCAGGCTCTTTCCGCGTTAAGAGGGAGAAACTGGCAGTTACCGACAGGGGCCACTAAAAAGTGCAATATTGTTAATATCAAAAAGTTGGAACAAAAATATTGATTTCCAATGAAACACAGTTTTTTTCAACTCACTAAAACCACTTTGCTCAAATACCAGGGTTTTCCTACTTAAAAAACCTATAAACAGAAATTAAAATTTTGCTATCGAAGGGATTTAAACCTACAACCTAGAGAGTCGCAATCTAATGCGTTACCACGGAGGTATCGTACGCAATTATTATTAGGAATAAATGATGTGGCCCATATGGCAACTTCATTTTTCTTTTCAAATCATATTTGACAAAGTAAAATACTTCCTTTCAAATTTCTGTTAGAAAGGTCATTATTGGACATTATTATCGACAGTTCCTTTAACTTATTTTGATATAAGTCATTTTCCCCCCATTACCCCTACTAGTAACAAATAATAAGTAAAGTACAAGCAACCAGTAATAAAAAACCAGTAATTATAAATCAAGCTTGTGTGCATTAAACCACTAGATAGTTTTATGATTATTCTAATAATTATTATTCTTACTGCAAGAAAAAAAAATTTCGTTATACAATATTTGGACTACAAATTGATTCTTCAAAAGGAATGGTTATTGTGCAGATTGCTAGGGTTGATTCAAATTAATGTTAGGGACATTCTAAAGTACTAGTTATGGATTAATTTTCTACGGGAAATAATTTGATTTTTCCTGAAAATACCAAACAATTTTCTCGTTTTATATTATTTATAATATGCGTCCTATTCGATAATTATCAACTAGAAATTAATACTAATTACTACTTCATTTGGACAGTAAAGCCCGGGCGTAGTCTGGTTGAAGAGCTGTACACCAAGGCTTGGTTAACCAGTCTGGCCCTAGGTGTGGCACAAGCTGGGTAGTTGGACTTGATATCAAGAAAAAATCCAAGCCTGGTAATTATTTCGTAAGACGAGGGTATGAAGCGTGGCTGAATCTAGGACTACCAGAGCCTGGTAACCCGTGACATATCCACGCTTGGCCCGTTCATGAAGCTCGGGAAGTCCTACCTGGGTAAGTGAATTCCGTTTGTCCATATCTATTTTTCCTGCTCCACTCCAGATATTCTATGAGAAAAATTACCGGCAATCATGGAGCCAGTCAAACACCTTCATTTGGCACGTGGATTATACAGCAGATTTAATAATCTCTAGAATTACCCCCCATTATTCATTAACTTGTTCACCAATATTTTTCTCATTAATGAATCAGAGCTAGGCTTTGAGATGTAGATTCATGCCGAATGAATTGAAATAGATCTTTCCGTATTTTATGGCAATAGCTGACTATCAAAACCCGTTGAATATCTCTGTAACATCCTCAATAGCTTCTTCTTCCGCCTCAAATAATTATCTCTCCGACAATTAGAAATACCTACAAACATATGCATGGGCATTCTTGAAAAAACCTTTGAGAGTAATCCCAATGTATATAGAAAATATATTGTTCCATCGAACCATATAGAAGTACTACATGCATGAAAATTTAGCGTCCTGAATCCCCTCTCCCCTCCTGCAGCCAAAAATCCTTTACTCTTCTAGTGATAGGCAAAACAGGGTCCTTTTTCCCACAGTCTTTGCTGGTGGTATAGGTGCCACCTTGGCACTGTCGGGGTTATACTCTTTATTATAAATCTCCGATGATCGGTAAATGGTCGATGATGATGATGATGATGATGAGGATGATGATGGGTGGCGAGGGGAGGGTGGAGGTCCCCCCATAACACACATGTGTGTTTGAATAGGAAGCGACCAGGTAATATGTGCCCATTTGAATATACCCGGTCGGCGGCCGGTCGTTGCATATATTTAACCAATTTTTTAAAGGGTTGAGCGATGGCCCCCAGGATCCTAAAAGTTCCGACGCAACCCCTTGCTTTAGATCTGGAACAATAAAGGGTTGACGGTGGAAGGAGCTATGGGGCCAGAGAGGGGAGGGGGGCGCCGCGACCGTCGTAGGAAGTGATGTTGGACCCTACACATCTCAGTCCTCCCAAACAGCCTCAGGTAAAACGATTTTGCATAGATCTCCATATGTTATGGCCCTTCTCTACTTCCTCATAGTTTTTTTTACCACGGTCTCAAGCGCATTTAAAGGTCCAGGTAGTAGGCCCAGCCGGTGTCATCCTCCATGGGAAAGTGTATGCAAACCATTGTGACCCCCAGTTCCTCCATACAAATAAAGTTGGGTGGGGGAAGATCACACCCTGGAGATAGATAGGTAGTGTGTTCCTCAAATTCATTCCACGGGTGAATCTTTATATATTTGTGAACAAAAAAAATTTTTTTTTTCTCATCTACTTGCCATGTCGAACGTGATCCTTGCGTCCTCTTATGTTGTAGCATCCCTTTCATTTTTACATAACCAAACGTCCTGTGTCCTACTTAATGCATAAAAAATCACGATCTCTCTCACTCTTCTGCATTGAGTTTGTCTTCTCGCCTTTCGATTCTCATACCCGATGACGAACATCCACCCAGAATCCTATTGTTAAGCAAAACAGCTAACCGCCACTCGCGCATTTTTTCTTAACCGTTTTTTAGCTGTTTTTTTTTTCATTCCGATGTTTTTTTTCATTGTAACATCCGCCGATATTCGGAAGATGTGTACATTCTCTTGTGCCGAACGAGTGGACGAATTACAAGTAATAGATGCAATAGTAGTAAACATAGAGAATATTTATAATTTGATAGATTTATATATTTTACTTTCCACCTCATAAGTATTGTACAATTTTTAGAATAATTTTTGATTTATCAATTTTAAATAAAATAATGATAAAATGAAAAGACAAGTCAAATAAATAATTTCACAAAAACGAAGTAATGTAAATTAGTTTTGTAACTCGTCATTGAAAGGATTTATTTGATTTCGACATAAATTTAATATTATTTTTTGGCAATAACAAATTTGAAAACGGCGACAATTGGAATTTGGAAAGATAAAAGCAAAATATATTAAATTAATTACATATAAGAAACGGTAAATTATGAAGTATACTTTGTAAGTCATAAAAATAATAAATTCTCAATAATTATGAGTAATGTCAAAATTAACCGTGACTACATGACAATCATCACGATTGGTCAAATAGTTAATGTAGATATTAATGTAGATATCAATGTAGATATACATATAAATGTAAATAGGCGTAACAACGCAAGAGAATTATAACAATTTCGCAAATAAGAATTAGGCTATTTATCTAGCTAACAGCTCGGTAAGGAAAGAGAGGATGAGTCCTTTTTCCCAAAGGTGTCGCAGACTTGTTATCCCCTCTCTTATGATTTTCCTTCGATTAGTGGGAGAGAAATGAAGTGGGAGTATCTTGGTGTTCACTGCTAAACCCAAAAAGATTTTTGGATCAACAAATGTAACATTAATTTGTTTCCGATAGGGCAGTCATATCGTTACGATTCTGAGTAGTTCTCATACAAATACAGATATGGATGAAAAAAAACAAATAGTTTTGTAGAAATAATTAACTGAGAAAAATTTTGTTTGACTTGCCCTTATGATACATGTATTTTCTGCTTTTTCTAGCCATTTTCCACTATTTTTTTTCCAAAGTAAACAAAATCATTCTATTAAATTTATTATTTCTAATTCAATGCAACTAATTCCTTATTCAAAAGGTAGAACATGAGTAACTATGTAAGGGAAATACGTCGTTCTACTTCAGAGATTAATATATACATCTACCTTTGATTATTTGTTAAAGGTTCTATGACGTAGTATGTTTCTTTCATTGAATATTTCTGACGGAGATTAAATTATTGTGGACGGAGAATTCACTGTTTAATAATTCAGAAAATTGTCTGCTGCAAAAACAATACATTTTCTGTTATTACTCGGAAAAGAATACTTCCCAGGTTGGAATGAACGATCGAAACAACGCTTGATCAGGCTTGATCCAGGATTGACAAAGACTGGTCGAGCCTCAACATCCAATATTGAATCAAGCTTAAACAAACATTGAAAAGTAACTATGTTTGCAAGGCTGGAGACCCCACTGTTGGTCGAGCCTTGAGGATCAAGCCTCGATCCAACCTTAGGTTTAATGATTCGATCAGGGTTGTAATCCAAATCTCGTCTCAGGATGTGTGTAAATCCTGAGTCTTGCTGGACGAACAAAATAAGTATTTACTCATTTATTGAATAAAAAAAAGGAATTGAAACAGAAATTTGTTGTAAGAATATTGAACTATTTAGATGAAACTTAAATCGCAAATAAAGAAGCAATGGATTCTTCGTAATTTCACGTTTCTATGTATAATTGTCAGTTTCCCTAACTTTAGGAAAAAATTTGTTGAATAATTTCAACTTGATTAATCATGTATTGATTAGGAAATAAAAATTTAATGTTAAGATTCATGAGAAATGTTCGAAAAAAATTAATTGGTATCTTTTTCATCTCTTTTAATAAATTAAATTTGAAATATGATAGAAAGAGCTCGATCGAACATTGTTCCTCATATTTGAATCAGTCATTGATTTGACGATGGAACTAAGTCTTGTTCTATCTTAATTCTTCATCTAGCAGCAGTCAGAATTACCGAGCATTCTGAGATGAGATACGGATACAACCCTTATCCAATGATTATATCCAAGCTTGGAATTAGACTTGACCAGTCGTTGTCAATCCAGGACCAAGCCTGATCGAACCTCGCTTCGATTGTTCATTCCTACCTGGGGTTCGATATCCCAGTTTTGAGCACCAATGCTGTTCCAACCTTAAACCAAGACTTGATTATATATTGACGCCCCATGCTTGAATCAATGTACGATTCAACAATGGAACGCAGCTTGATTGAAGGTTGGATTATCTAGCCTTGATATCAAATCTTGTTTCTCTTCTCTTATTCCAATTGTCAGGGTTGACTTTTCCTACCTGGGTTAGTGTCTTCTCAAAAGTACATATACCCGGACATGCAATCGTCGATCATTCACTCTTCCATAAACAACAATTCTGAATGTATATATAATGAGAAACCAATATAATATCCACAACGGAGCACAAATGTATATGTGTATCGGCGGTGCCAAAATTATAACTTGATTCTCAAACTTCATGATATAAATCGCGTGAGTGTAAATATCAATCCGCTGCTATAAGCGTCTTTTTTTCAACTTATCGTCCCGCTTTATTGTCCTGCCTGAACATCATTCAGAGGTAGTGGAGAGGAAAATTCTGTGGTGTATAGATACGTGATGCGGCCGAATTGAGAGTTCGACTTTGAACATTATAAATGTCAACATTTTTCTTGGCCCAAATGCTACCACATATCTCAATTTGTGCCAACTTTCACCCTTACCGGTTTAATAGGTCTCAAGAAATTCAAGAAACAAAATAAGTTTCAAGAAGAATTTTATTTTTCTGAATTTCCATTCCAGAGTTATTGTATTCAAGCAAATATCCATTCGAATGACTTCTACTTCACAGAAGTTTCATGAGATATATAGTAATTTAGAAAAAATATAAATCCATCAACACACAAATTGAATTCATCCATTCATCGCTCTATAAACCCTATCGACGCAACCTGTATACATTCTCAATAATTGTTGAATGGAATAAAACAAACTCTTAAGTATATTATGTGGCTTATACGTTTACTTCTAACACATGCCTAATTATTATCCATACCCACACCATAAAAGTGAGAGTATATAACGCACACGATAGTAGTGCTCACCGGCTCGTAAAATTTAAATAAACTCACTCATCTCATTTTCATCTTTATTAGTCAGTACGTGGCGCTCAGACCGGGGAAGCTCTTGAACAGAAAAGGAATGAAAAACGTCTGACTACATTATCAGAAAATAGAAAATAATCAATACAGTTGAATTTATCTATGAATATTGATCGTTAGATTGCTCTCATTGATTAGTGAAAATGGGTCATATCGATCAATTATATAAAATTAATGGGGACTTTACGATTTTTATCTTTAGATTTTAAGAAAATTTATCGGTCAACCTGTGAATGCGTTCCTAATTATATGATAATTTTTGTCCATAATTGCGCCTGTTAAATTCAATAATAGACCTTGATTTTCGAATTTTGGATCGATTTCTCAAATATGACAAATGATAACAGGTCATTAAAATTAGTCTATTATCAATTCCGATAAGTAAAGAATAAGGATATTCTCGCGAACGGCGACGTTGTAGATGTATATTTCCGCAAGTCGCTAAAATAATTTCACATGATTTAAAATGGAAGTGTCGAAGAGAAACCTGAATAGTGAAATTTGTCTCCACGGACAATCTGTTCGACCTCTGAATTAACGGAAATCTATTTACTACTGAGCCTGGAAAGAGAAACTTTTGGCAATGTGAACGGAAGGTGAGAATAACCATCTTTACCCAAGTATATAAATGTAAAAAAAAGTACAAACATGATCACTATTATATTACAAGTACTATAAGTTATAGAGACACACGCAGCTGCATATTGTCCAAGACGATCCTTCTCTTCCGAACTTGAGAGTTTGTCGCCTACATATATCAGGAAAACCATTCTATCCACAATATATATACTGCATTTTATAACAATTGGTCTTTCAAATTTAATGTATGCATTTCTATGGATCGACTCAAGTCGAGACATAGCTAGGAATAGACGTAGTCTGTGAGCCACCTGATGAAATTGAAATAAAACCGAGTTGTCTTATTTTCATACCTCATTAGTATACGAGGAACAAGTGGGCCAACGACTTTACAAAAACACAAGTGGTAGAAGAAGAGATGTAATATGTATATTATACATCCGTACGGATAGCACAGTGACCTCTAGTCACCCAGGGAATCCCCGCATAACATTAATTCATATATTCCAGCCGTTGTCTAATACGAATGCCGCTTTCGTCGTCTGCAATCCGTGAGTGTCAGTTTATATATCAAAATAACATGGGGAAGTCTGATCTTTTTTTCCCTTCCTCTATTGAAATCTTCAAACATAAAAAAAAAGGAAAAAAAATTAAAAGAGTTTGCGTGCGTGAAATCTTCCACTTTGTGTCCTTGTGTCGCGTGCCGGGTTCTCTTTAACTAGAAGGATGAGTCCAGGGCGGTGTTTTACATGATTTTTAAGTGGCAGATAGATAGCTACAGAGCGAGACTTTTTTTCAACCTGTAAGATGGATCTGTGGCTTCAATTGTCGTTAGTTTTGATAAATATTTATATACATAAATGCAGCGAGTTTTCATAATGAAGTATTTGATCAGGGATACGTTCAGGTTTTTTTATTTCATTATTCGACAGGACGATGAACAACAAAGTACCTGCACTAGCAGGTATCAACTGTTATTTCAATGATATATTAATTGATTCTCCAGAATTTAATGTAAATATATATTCATAAATGTTTGATTAAGTCAAATGAAGTTAAATCTTTCATGCTATCTTAATAACCAAGAATGTCTTCATATTATGTAACTCCAAGAAATCGTAGATTTACAAGTAATCAATCTTAATCAAGATATAAATTTACATACCTCAATATCATATCCTCAATAATCATATCCTTAATATTAAAACCTTACATATTCCATGTCTACTGAACGAAATTTTTATATTGTGTGACTTGTGAAGTAAAAAAATGTTTCATATAATTTTGGTGATTTAACAAGGCAGGTGCTATTCGAAGCGTACCGGTTGTAAAATAGGTAGGTCAGCAAGATCAAATTATTGCGTGTTCGGGTCACAGGGATCCTCGTTTGGTAGCCGGGAGGCAAAGAGCCGTTGGCTCTGCATGGGCGTCGTCTTCATCATTTTTTTATTCATTTTTGAGCAATTTCTGTGTTAAAGACCAATTATTTTCCCATTACTACAAGCTAATAATCGTGTCAATTATCCAACATTCTAATACCTATTAATTTCTTTTTTTATTCTTCATTCATTTAATTTCATTTCACATATGAGAAAAAATATGATATGACTGAAACTAATGGCACGTCACCGAAAATGAAGGATATTATCTTCCATTTGCAAGAACTATATGCGCAAAACCCCTCCTCAATGCACTTATATAATTTCATCTTGACCTATTTTCAATTACAAGCTGACCTAACTGCGAAACCGCTTCATTCCCTTTTGCAACTGAAATTTCAATTGAAAATGAATGACTTGGATTTCTAAGGATATTGAAAAACATTACATAAAGAGTTTATTGAGAGAACCTAGACTTAACTCGAGGTTTTCTCCATAATCCCAAAGTTTAATTCTGGGTCTGATTGATTGGGAAGACGTTACTGATTGGAAAAGCTTTTAATATATTCCCATTTTGAGACTCCATTATACTCCAAGCCCGAAAATAGATTTCATACGCTGTTTAATGCATAATAAACTATGAAAGTGGAAGAAAATGACGAAACGTGAAAGGACTGTGTTCAAACATTATTTGCTAGAAGCAGACGTCAAAACATTGGAGGCCCTATCTCCTCTAAAACTCGACATACAAACTCATCAATGTTTACACAACGATTCCAGGTGATATATCGTAAGAGGATCTCATCGCCTTCAAATTCTCTCACGTATCTCACATTTTTGCTTGGAGAAAAAATTAGATAAAATTATTTCGGTATGTTAATTTACTGAACAAATGGATGAATCAATGGGTCTAAGAGGCGGACACACGCGTTTATTTATCGATAAATATTACCGCTTCTAGAAAGAGTCATTCATTCTTTTAGGAATGTGTGTCTATAAAGTGCCAACATTTGAAATGTTTTTGGAGAACAACTCACGGACAATATAAAAGTGTAAAATTTCAGTTTTGGCGTCCGAATATAATGCTGGGAGGCAAAACTTGACTATTTCTGAAGGATATTTCTGTGAAAAATTTCTTTAAATCTAAGCGACAAATGGGACACTAGAATTATTTCATTCAATCTCATATTAGGTTACAATAATTTAGCATTGGTTTATAAACAAATTTACAGAAAAATTCCAATGCCACACAAAATTGAGGCACGATATGTCTTCAGCACTGTAATATATTCCTTCCAATCGAAGAAAGGTTGAATGCCCTTGTAATCAGAACTTCTTCATAAACTGTGGTGGAGAAAAAAAAATTGATAGTCAAGTGGGGATAATTAGCGTATTTCCTGGCCGCTTCATTGAGAGAGTCCCCAGTGCGTAACGGGTGGACTCGGGTTCAAACCCCGGGGAGGGGGCATTACCAGATTTGCTCTCCCTAAATTATAATTCTGGTTGATTTTTATTTCTTTCTCTCTTGTCAAAGTTTATCGGCTGTATGCACGCCGTCTAAGTTTCATGCCGGACTTTCTGGTCAAAACTTCCTTACATTTGGAGAAATCGTCAGTAAAAATGATCTAGCCGCTTAGCAATCGTGTAGCATCTTGGCCATTGGAGAAAAATTAGCCGACCATTAACAGAAAAGGAAAAGGATTAATTGGAAGGTCCCGTGTTCAATTCCCGGTCTGAAAATATCTGAATTTTTTCTTCAGTTATTTGTGAACTAAATATATTTAGAAGGAATCCCCACCTATTCAAAATCCTTTCCACCCACTAATCCCACTGTCGTACCATAAAATTGTAGAACGCGCATATCCCCTGCCTAATTCCCAACTGTTGTTTGGGGATTTTTGGTCGTTTATAATATATATTTGGGTGTTTATAAACAGTTGAGAAATTTCTAACAAAGTTAAGTACATATCTAAATAAGAGTTGTCAAGCAATTATCAAATTATCCTGAGCGATTGGGTATTTTTTTCCGAACGACTCGGGAACTTTTACTAAGCACGACACAAATTGTACCGTTATAAATACTTCACAGTCATCAATATAACTCTATTATATCGACATATATGATATGTACTTCGACATAAAGTGCATCATCTCAGATATACCTACGGTATATACCATATAAGAAGGATAGATTTGAAATTGTCTTGCGTAAAGAATATATCTCATTTATAATTTTTGGTTTACGGACTCCTCTATGCGGGCTGGGTTAATTCAATAGCATCGTTGCCTCGTCCTTGTATTTCAGTTTAGGCTTAGGAACCTCACATGTATTGCAAATCACTGAATACTCTTTCTGCATAATAAAGGAAATTTATGGTATTTTTTCCACAAAACAGAAATGTGCATCCATCCGGTTCGCTGTTCCTTACCTTCTCCTCGAATTGAATATTATCAAGCACAAAAGTATAGAGTCCTCATACTCCAGGGTTTTTGAACGTGATAAGATTTTTCAACGTTGTAACATATATTATACTATAGTCAGCATAAGTGTTTTTTCATTCTTACGAGTCGGGACATGGTTACCAATGGTAATTACCTGGAGTGGGGGTACTTGACGATGTAAAAACTTATGCTGACTTCAGTTTATAAATGTACAAAATGATCCTAGTAATGATTCTGGAAATACTCCGGATAATATTAATTATTAACTTCAATTGTATTAAAGGATCAATGAAAAAATGAATGATTGAAGACCTCTGATTTTACCTCCATCTCTAACATTAAAATATCAAAGTGAGAAGCTAATGATTATGTAACGTATAAACCATAAATTATGAGTTCAAAAGACTGTTAAAGTAATTGCAGCATGTGCAAATCCTATAATATGGATCTATAAATTAACGTGTTGAAGAATCCAAACGATGTGGATGAACAAAAAACAGCACTCATCTTCACCGCGGATCACAGAGGTCGAGCCAATTCAGTACGTTTGGGCCACTGCTTCTGTTTGAGGTACCCAAATCAAGGTACCCCTTATCCTCCCTCCGCTCTCTCGTATTCTCCCCGTTGCTAGTGCTTCAGAAGAAGTGAATAAGAGAGAGAAAAAGGACGAAACAGAAAGCGTCCCCTCCCCCCCCCCCCCCTCTCTCTCTCTCCTTTGGACCCTTGCCAAGATATTCCTACTCCTGTGAAGGCCCCTCGGTTCTCTGGACCCTATAAACCGCTTGAAATAAGTCAACATGATTTTGTATTCTTGTCTCTTACGGATTCTTTATAGTGGGCCCACCTTTTTGGACATGGTTCTCCAACAGTGGATTCATATGATTTTATTTTTCATATTTTAGTGGTACAATCCAAAGAAACCGCTTCATACGATGTATAAAACGTAGAACCTCTTCTTTCGAAGTATTGGAAATAATAATTTCTGTATTTATATGCTCTGGGGCCCTTTCACTTGAAGATCAGCCGAATTTGTCTCTTTTATCTTGACAAATTTACGGAGAGTACATCGTCTTAGATAAGGCAAGTGGAATTTTCTCTTTTAATTTGGATGTTTTAAAGTAGCATAGGAAGACAAGTGTTAGAGAATTGGTCCATCACTAGATCGTTTTAACGGAGACATCTGCGCTACGAAGGTGATGGTATTGAGTTTAAATGTTTTTTTTTATGACCTATAAATATATCTACATTCTATTCACTGAAGATTGGGGTCCCTGTGAAGAATTCATATGAGAATAAGAACTCATTTCGATAATTGTAATTTTCATACGGGATTTTTCAAGGAAATTCCATCAATTTTATTGACCGATGAAGAGATCCATTTATTCTTGATCAATTCTAGTAACGGAGATATCTCGATAAAAGTTCAGTTATAATGCTTCCAGAATATGGAAATTTGACAAATATTTCTCAGAATTTTCAACTTAAATTAATTTAATGACGGGATTATCAGTGTCAATTACCTTTCGACAAAAACAACATACTACTGACAATTCTCCCGAAACGAGTTGCACTTTCTAACATCGAAAGTTTAATGTTGTTAGTCTATTAGATTATCTGATGCAGTATATTCTTGTACTCTATAACCACTCTCGGCAATTGGAATTCCTTGTGGAATGTTTTCGGAAAAAATTTGATCTCTAAGGATATCCCGACAAACTGCAATCCCTTATCTGCCTTGAAGTTTTTCTGAAAATCATTAAATTTAAACAATGATGCGAATGTATACACCAAAAAAATCGATTTCTTCTGCTTGGGTTAACAAATTTTGAGAGTGTTATAACTTTTTTTCAAGTAGTTAGATTTCGTACAACAAACGTTGTTCTATTAATTTCAGTCAAAATGGAGTTAATTTGTATAGAAAATATAAGTTTACCTCATGATTCAAAGAGGAGTGTTGCTTTCATATACGTTAAAAATTTTTTTTTTTTGCCCTTGTAGCGAATAATATTCTTTTCCACGATGGCTATGACTGTTATGCATGCAGACAAAAACTTGGCGTAATTCTATTAATAACTCGAGACAAGAGGCGTAAATTGGGAGCCAAAAAAAATTCCAGAGCTGATGCTAACAGTATATTGCATAAGACCCCAACTACATTATGTTAATATCAAAATGGAATCAGGGAATCGTCAATGATCATCGAATATTTTTGGAATTTATCCAGTGTAGTATAAAAATGTGATCACAAATTTAATTCACAATTTAGTACGAATTAATGTAGAATCATCATTACGGTTATTTTTGTTAAATAAACGATAACATCTGATATCGAATATGTAAACCATACGAAATGATGCAAACGAATTTTCTACTTTCTTTTTCTTCCTTGCCCCTAAAAAATGCGTATAGATGTGAATGTCTGCGCCACCTTTTTCACAATCCCCAGGTAACCCCTGGAGCCCATGTGATGGTGGAAAAAAGAGGCAAGGCAAGTCACACGGGACGGCTGCGTTAATTATATGCATGCAAACTTTATTTTCAAGTACAGATTCATACCCTAAGGGTGTATTGTAACATCTATAAGGTTATGGAGTCATATATGGTGTTGAAGGGAGAGAATAACTCTCCCTGGGTTTCTCTCTTGTATGGATGCTGAGAGACGCTACTGACGCGTTTGCATGAAAATGCCAGGATGATTGGGCAACTTTAGAAAATTTGAAGGTTATAGATTACGAGAGAGGAGGAAACAATGTGCTGGACTATACTGAAGTCAGCATAAGTTTTAACATCAAACGAAGGAGTGGGGGTAAAGCGATCATACGCAAAATGGAGGTGGTAGGGGTAGCATTTAATGTTAAAACTTATGCTGATTTCAATACAAGAGATGGTGTTCAAGTTATTCGAGAGTTTATATGTAATCTCAAATAGAATTTATACTTCTGCATAGATGTAATCTGACCAGATATAAATTAAACTACCCGGGTAAGAAAAATCTACCGGGCCAATGCCGGGCCGCCACTGGCAGCCAGAGTGCCGGATGTTGGGTGCCATTTCCCAACCCGTACTGGCCGACA
>JAPYZM010001454.1:0-18399 GCA_030522845.1 Psyttalia concolor
AGAATCGCTTTTTTCGGATTCCCGAGGTATTTCCACTTACATCACAGACTCCACAATCAACTTCACAGACTCCACAACATATGTTTATCATCAGATAAATGACACGAGAAAATGAATGACTGGTCCTCATTATTTTCCCAGACAAGGACAGCTGGTGTTATTTTCACTAAAAAAAAATATGATTTCACTTATATCGCGTTGAATTGTCTCACTCTCGCGACAATTCCTAGGATTTTTATTGTCTTTCTTGTATCACAGAACATTCTTGGTGACATTCGAGTGATCGATCACTTGTCCTGGGGCACTCGAAGCTGTTGGATAATGTCCAGGATCCAGGAAGTTTGGTGACCTTCAGCGGTGAGATGTGATTAGTTCGCATGATTCATTGGACATGGGCATTGATCAATCATCCAGGCGCCTCGGAGGTCATGAATTGTTGGTTAGTTAGGCTGTGAGGAGGTAGGCCAGATCAGCTGATCGCAGATTATGCATATTTTCCTCTCACGTGGACCCGAATCTCCAGGGCATTTTCTCTCACGATCATGTAGCCAGTACTCCTGGAAAGAATTCAATTATGGTTAGTGGTGATGGGGTCAGGCTAGCGCTTGTCTTTCACGGATTTATTTTCTCTATTTCGCTATTGCCATCATTCGACGGTCAACATCCGCCATTTTTCGCTCAGTTAATGATCAAGAATCATTGATGAACTTTTGATAAGTGATTATTCATTAAGACAAGCGGTTCTGAGAAAAATGTCTTGTTAAAATCAAGAGACTCCAAGTGATCTGAAACAACGGAACGCGAGGGAATAATTTGGCAACGCAAATTCGCCCGTAAAAATGACAAGAAAAAGTCCGGAACGCATTAGATGAATTTGTTCACTCCCCAGAAGTCGAGTGGGACGAGTTGGGAGCCATTCGGTGAGGACCAATAATTTTAATAATTGTCCAAACATGCGAAGTGGCGACGCCGCCATCTTGAGTCGGAGGGAGTATCACACAAGATGGCGGCACCAACTCGATCAATCTATTAAGGTCCAGGTGTAATAGTTCATAACCTCGTCATCCCCGTGACTAATTACAAGAAAAATCATTATTAAATCAGAAGCAACCATAATTTCCGACTTTCCTGAATGATTTCTGCAAGCTGGAAATTAGGCCTGCTCACGATTTAATCAGTATTTCACGTGTAATGAGGGACGGCGATTTCGAGGTGATGAATTATTACACCCGGCCCTTAAATCCTCGATCACAATTGAACAAAATATTGATAAACAATTTCATTTAACGAGAGACTGGGTGCAGGCACTGAAGGGGACAAAGCAGTAAAAGGTACTGGAGGGAGAGGTCCATTCAATAGCTAGGGGAGCCACCGAGGAAGAAGTTCTGCCCGAGGCTCGAAAAAATGGAAAAAGGGCTTAAAGAAATAGAGGAAAGAAAGGGGCGGTGGGTCGAAGAGGACAGAGCAAAAGGAAACTTGGAAACGAAGAAGACAGCGAATGCAGTGAAATACCAAAGCGCAAAAACAATAAGGCTTTAAGGGCCGGGTGTAATAATTTGTCACCTGGAAATCGCCGACCCTGCAAGTGAAATCCTGATCAAATCATCAGTAGATCTAATTTCTGACCTGCAGAAATCATGCATGAAGATCCTAAATGAGGTTTGCTCATGATTTAATAATTGTTTTTCTTGCAATTAGTCACGGCGATTTCGAGGTTATGAACTATGACACCCGGGCCTTAATAGGAGTGAACAATAGGCTGGTAGAGTGTAAGTAATCTAAGATGTATTATTGATGTGTTACGATCTGTTGAGTATTTATGAGAAAAGTGTGTGATGAAGGAGTTGGGTGTTCCTGAAAGGCAGGTGTGGATGTTAAACAATGAAAAACCATTTCTAACATCAAAGGAAGTAAATTCTATTCTATTCAATTTCGTTCAGCGCTGAATAATTTCCTTTTCAATTTTTTCACATAAAAAAATGATTTATTTGAGGAGAACAAAGCGCCGATGACAATCGAGTTCAATTTATAATGGGCCAGTCGCCAAATTTTGAGGAAAATTATGACAAAAAATCGTTTAACGCAGATAAATAAATTCTCCGGGCGCTCTTCCCTCCTGCAATTAATCAAATGAATCAGAGCAAATTATACAAAATACAAAGAAAAATCAGCTCAAGAGATGGGAGGTGACGTCAGAAATGGCCGTCACTGACGGCCATACTAGCTCTTGTCGATAAATCGATCAGATGACATGGCGGCCATTTTTTCTGTGTCACAAAATTTTGTCATGTCGTAAGGTCAGTCATCTGACAGTAAATGGTCAGTCATGGGGCGGTAATGTGACGTGCCACTGACGGTCGTGTGACCGTCACCTGACATGTCACGAATTTTGCTTGCGTCACTAGTCACTTGTCGCGAGGATGAGGTCAGCTATTTTTAATTGAGAGAGGGAAGTCTTCCTCGTCATTACTCAATTTTGTTTGAGTCAGACATTTGCATTTAAAGTGAGCAATTCTCTCGGAGTAATTTTAGGGGGAAAATCAGAAGGCCGATGTCAATGAGGAGATGACTACAGGCGAGTGGGGAAGTAGGAGATTTATGTAGAGGAAAAAAATTTCATGTATATCTGGTTTTTATGAGCCGGAAATTTTTTTGAAATTGTCAAAAGTTATCTCTCGACGATCCCCAAAATAAATTTCAGACTTAAATTCTGTGTATTTTTACGGGTTTTTTTTGGTGTCAGTTGGCAAAGAAAAATTGAAATTCAACAAATGTCCGCTGATTGTCGATGCAAAACTGACCAGCAACAATCGCTTCCTTGCATTGCCCATTTGTATTCAGTGCTCGCTAATCACAAGAGCCATCAGCAGTTCTAGTTGCACAACTCGCTTGCATGGATGTATGAAATCCTCGCGTGTCTCAAGCACTTCTCACATTGACCCGGTGTACATTATTGTATCCCTACTAGGTCGATGTAAACACGTTCTGTTACCAGGAAACCGTGTCGACTTCATCACTGGCACCGTCTCCAGTGATAAGGGAATGGGAGATGGATTCAGACAGTCGGCATTGATTGACTGATCAGGCGATACAAACAAGGAAATATGTCATTAGAAATTCCATTGAATGTCATTGAAAATTTCATGATATTCTAGAAATTTTTTTTATAAAATTCGATTAAAGATGCTATCACAATCTAGGACAAAAATTGCGGAAATTCCATGGGAAGTTCTATCAACTTTCATGGAATTCTATCAAGTTCGATAATAAATTCTATGAAATTCCATGCAAAAATCCAGGAATGCCATAAGAAATTCTCTGAGATTGCATAAAAATGCCATTAAATGAAAACAAAAATTCTACGAGATGCCCAAAAATATTATCTAATGCCATAAAAACTTGGTTCAAGCTCCAACGGAATAATTTACCCAGACATCCAGGACCTCATCGATTATTCAACGACCTCTTCGCCATCAAAGAACTGCTAAAAAACCTCAAGACTTGTCAACCAAATTCCCTGCGTTGTTCTATAAAATATCTCCACGCGTGACCCCCGTCTAGCTCCCATCACTTCCGTATTGTTTGTTTATTCGGGGGCACGACAATTGGCTTTCATCCGCATCACCAACGACAATCCCCGCTGGATCACGTGACAATATTGCTAAAATAAACGGAAGACCTCGTGACACCTCCTGGGAGACAGTTTGGCGCGATCTCGTGGGGGTTGGTCAGCTGATCGTGCCGAGTGAGAAGTCACTGCGAGTAAATATAACCGAAAAGAACAATGAAAAAAAAAGAGAAAACAAAGAATAAATACATTTGGACAGGCCACAGGTTCAGAAAATCCCAGAAAATGGAGACCATTGAATTTGCCGGTGGAACATTTTCCTCTCCTTTGTTACTCCTGACTCGTCGTCCACTGGGCGGAGAGGCACGAGAAATGTCGGTGGGAGGGCCAGGGCGGCCTGCAGAGGAGAAGGACTCGATAAAAAAAATCATGCGGGGGATTTTGTCTGGGCATCTCACAAATGATCTGAATTAATCCTTCTGGTACTGGTGAGGCTTGGCGACTTACCCCGAGGCGATTCACTAGAACACTTGTAATGTTTTTCTATTTCCTGTATTTTATCTTCCTTGGAGAATGCAGTGACTGGCGTGTTAATCTGCCGAGAGTACAATGAACCGAACGCCCGCACTGCACGTCGAACGAGAAGGCACTGAGCATGAGTTTGCGATCGTGGGATTCACGTTGTACCGCTTGCACGCGGAGTATGTCGACGACTGGGGGCATCCCCTCTCTGCGGGCCTTTGCCCCCTCCCCCCACACATACACACAGGCTGACTCGAGTGCTGATAAGGATTTTTTTCAGATGTCAAGAAATTGGGAAAATTATTCATTTTAAGAAATACTGAGGACATTAGATCAGGGAAAATGGTAATTTTTTCTAATATAACTCCGGGGGTAAATTTATTTCGACGACGGGACCTCAAGAAACAATTGAAAATTGCTTTTTTTTGTAATTTACCTAAGGAATTAATCAATTTTTGGTTTATTATTGCCCTTAGATTTTCGGCAATTGCCCAGGATCCCTGATCATTATAACTGCTTACGGGGTTATTGATCACGATCGGAAAGAGGGATGGAAAACTATGATCTTGGGATCAGATGAAAGGTCATAGTATCTAATAAGTCGGTAATTAAGACCCAAGGGGAATAATGATGATTAAAATATAATAATGTACATGAAAGAAACCTATATTTTCCCCCAAACCGCGACCAAATTTTCCAATATGGCGGCGCCATTTTACTCCCGATACAAATAGACATGATAATTCCTATTAAAACAATACACCCTGGAGACCCAATTGCCGACATACTAGATATTATGACCTCTCGTCAGCCCCCCTGATCATAATTTTTCGTGGCCGTTTTCGGCCGTAATGAGTAACCCAGTAAGCGGCTGTAATCAACTCAGATTGTTGGGTAATTCTAAGAGCAATAACTAAAAACAAATTGAACGAATGATTAACAACTCGTGTAAAATATATATGTATATTTATTTTATCTATACAATGTATGTACACTTCAGTGCTGTCCACCGTCTCTCACTCTCAACAATTGCGTCCCTATCTTAAAATTTTAACAACTCCAACTTCATCTCAACCTCACCCCAAATTTCAACCTGAATATATTTCCTACAACGAACAACGAGCCACAATATCCCATCATCTGCCTATAATTGATCGTTATCAAAATATCGCAACGAGGAATAATTTCCAATTAAGTATTTCCTCGCCCCATCATGATTAACATTAATCGATGGTCCGTAACAAAATGGTTCCCCCGTTAAAAACTCGCGTACATTAAAATTCGGTTTTCTGTAAAACTTAACACGTATTAATTATGTTTTTTATAATATTCAAAGGAACGATTATTCCAGTTGAGGTGGTTGTTCCATTAAATGTCTAGGATTGTTCGAACACACATGCATTCATCGGAGAAAAACAAATACTTCTGATACTTAAGGCCCAGCCTGCGCCATTTTATTTCCCAGAATCCCAGCTGATTACAGCTGTTTACGGGGTTATTAATTGCGGCCGTAAACGGCCATGAAAAATTATGATCTTAGAGTCAAACGAGAGGTCATAAAGTCTCAAATGTCGGCAATTAGGTCTCCAGTGCGCATTGTCTTCATAGAAAGTATTATTTGTATTGGTTTCGGGAGGGAAATGCGGCCGCCATCTTGGAGAAGTTTGTCATGATTTGGGGGAAAATCGGCGATTGTTATATGTACATTATTAACCTCTAATGATCACTATTCTCCTTGTGACCTAATTGCCGACATATTAAATATTATGACCTTTCGTTTCGGCCCAAAGTCATAATTTTTCATACCTTCTTTCGACCGTACTTAGTAACCCCGTGATTCTGGAGAATCTAACGACAAAGATAAAAATACAATCGAGCAAGCCGGGCCTTAAACTAAATTGTAAAGTAAAATCCAAACGTGCGTTGAGGGAAAAAAATAAAGAGAGCAGGTGTTGATGGACCAGTCGTTCCTTAATTCGGCATTCATCGACGAAAATCCAATGACTTTGGCTTCGCTACAATTTTAATAACTATCCTGAGAAACAAATGATTTCCATTGAAATTTAAGCAAATTATCAGGACTGGTGACCAAAACTCATCAAAAAGTGCCCCCAGATTGTCTCAAAAGGTAAAAACAAAGAATCCCACGCGACTAAATCCACTACAAACCCCACTCTCTCCTGACGAACGACCTCTGACTACTTCGAAGTACAAAAAAGCGAGAAAATAATGATTAAAAAAAAATGCATCATCCCAGTGGGCATGAGCTCCTCCCACTGCCAATATTGACTATCATTAACTCGTTTTGAAAATGTAACAATGATTCCCCTTCCCCCCCCCCCCCAGCTCTCACCTCAATAAATTGCCGATACGTATTCCTCCTCACGCCCCAATTAATTCAAAGACTTGGTCCCCTTTAACAGTCACAGCCAACAAATGCAACGAACAGCAGTCCCATGTGGGGAGGCATTGGAAGGCCACATTATTTCTCAAATAAACACGTACAAACGACAATCAAGAGAATTTTTTTGTTTTCTGAATAATGAATAACAGTTAAATGTCATGCGACTGCTCTCGTACACTTTAATTAGGCAGATGTGATTTTCGATTTACTTGTAATCATTAAAAAATCTAAATGCAGTATTTCAAAGCGAGTCTTGTGTGTGACTTTCAGTCTGGCACATTATGTTCATGATTTGTTTTTTTCTACTTTTTTTTTTCCATGGCTTCCATGGAAAAACCCAACCCATGAGATTCGTCAGCGTCACTCGAAAATAATGACTTCTTGCTACTGAAAATATGTCTCCTGACTCTTGGTTTCAGTTTTGTTTTGTTTATTCTTGTGTCTTGTTTAGCTCTGATGACGTTTTGGTCGAGATTTCAGGCAACTATGGTCGTTAGGACATTGCTCTTGCCTCCGTAAGTTCCAGGTCTAGAAATGAGATTGAAAAGTCGGTTATTTTTGCTGTGGCCGGGAAATTCCGGGGATTTTTAGTTCTTCATGTCTATCTTGTGAAGCGAAGCTCTGGAGGATCGACAGGAAAGTAATGGCGATTATTATTAATTACTGAGGCCCGACCTGTGGGTTTTTTTCGCCATTTTTGTCTCTAGATTCCCCAGACTTTCCCAGAATCCCAGCTGATTGCAGCAGTTTACGGGGTTACTTATTATGGGCGAAAACAGCCGTGAATATTTAGAAACTTGGGCTCAAATGAGAGGTCATAATATCTGCAATGACGGTAATTATGTCTCGAGTATGCTGTCGTTCTCGTAAGCATTATTCTTTGTGTTTGTTTCACGAGAGAAACTCGGCCGCCATATTGGATTTTGTTGTGTGTTTTTATGTATACTCTGGTATTCTAATCTCCATTATTCACCCCTGAGACATAATTGCCGATAGTTTAGATGTAATGACCTTTCGTTGGACTCCAAAATCATAATCTTTCATGCATTTTTTCAGGCGTAATCAGTAACCCCGTAAATATTTATGACAAACTTGACTTCTGGGGAATTCTGGGGACAAAAATAAGTAAAAAACAATGGAGCAGGCCGGGCCTGAATTTTCATTCTTATTCTAATGACATTCATCAGCCTCGTAGTCATAATTTTTCAATTCATCAATGTCATTAATTGATTACTCATTAATAATCTGATGGAATAATAAAAATTGTCAATTCTCCATCGACGACTCCAGGACAATTTTCGGAGTATACAGCATGATATGAAAAATAATACTATTGACGACCTCTGGTAATTGATTCAGCGTATTAGCAAGCACAATTGACATGAAAAAAAAATACCCACAATTGTTACCTTATGGTCGCGTGCTGTGTAGAACGCGACCAACCAGCGACTAGACCACGCTCACCTCTTCCTGTTATTCCCTGTCGACAATCATCAGTTTCACGATTACGTTTCCTACGGTAGTGCAATTTTGCCCGTTGAATCATGTCTGGTGTAACTGTATTTTTTACAGTCTTGTAAACGAGTCTGGAAAATTAAAGTAGAGCATAGCAATGAATGAATCGTTAAATTGAGAGAATTTGTGTTATTATGAAATAGGGAAATCGTCCTCTGTTGAGTTGTTTTTTACTACAATTCTGGTAATACATTATTATTGTTATGAGGGAATATTGACCCTCATCGTAATTTATGAGGCAATAGAGGGTCGTCTTTTCGAGATTTTATTTTCCCTACGTTTTTCCAGAATTCCTCAGTGTTTACCATTTTTTGTCGCTTTTCTTTTATGGGGAATTACACAAACATGAAAAATGATAATTTTGGAATGAAAGCAACCGCCATAATCTTTTATAAGCCGCTGATTAGGTCTCAAATGTGGGCTGTGTATGTAGGAATAGTAATTAGAGTTTTTTTTTCATAACTGAATGCGACCGCCATATTGTCTAGATTTAGCAGAATGTCTAGGGAGTTGAGGCCGTGATATACTTCCATAATTAAATTGTTATCGGCATTCGACACTTATCAAACGTAATTATCGCCTAATAAGAGATTGTGGCGGTTCGTTTCACTCCAAAATAATAATTTTTCATGTTTTCTCGCGTGCCTAATTCCTCAGAAAAAAAACGCGAAAAGAAACTGTAAAATCTGGAGAATTCGGGGGAATCTCAGGGACAAAAAATGTTAAATCTCGAGAAGACGGACCTTAAACATATGAAATCATGATCCTGAGATCATTCGGTGATTTTAAGTAATTCCGAGTGAGAATTAAAATCAATAGGAACACTGATTTACCTCGGCAATGTGGCAAGGACGGAGGCGAGTAGTACGGTAAGCCAATATACCAATCTGGAAATAGCCACTGGCATCACCCAGTAAGAGCCCGGTAGACCAATGCAGCTGACGCAGATGACATTGTAGAGCAAGCAGAATCCAAAAAATAGTCCCAGCGATGCCAGTATCGTGCCGACGTGTATAATAGTCTAAAGTTCAATGGGCAATGAGAATAAATAAATCCAAGTGACTCTCCCGAGTCCCCATTAATTATCATATACAGCTGTTCTTGTGAAGTTGTATTCAGTACTCACCCAGGATCGGATCTCCAGGGACACATGAATCAGCATAACGGAGATGCAGGAGGTAGTTATTGTGGTTCCAAACTCCCAGATGTCGACGTCGGAATCGTGATAAGCCTGAAATACGTTGGCATTGGAGAATGATCTCGTGAAAAATCGGAGAATTCGGGGGAATAATAAAATCAAAAATTAGAAAAATTCGGTGGACGAGTGAAAACCTACTCAGAATATTTTTTTTCAATCCCAAGACTTTAAGAGTGACGTTGACATTTTTCAGGATTTGACTTCATTAATTTTTCTTGAGAAGAAAAATAATAGAAAAAAAATCTCTCAAGACCGAACATTAGTTTGTGGAAAAAGTTAACTTAAACAAATTAAGTGAGTTCTTACCGCCTCTGTCACAAAGAATATAATGATGCTTTGATACAAAGCATCAGCCATGGTAATCCAAAACGAATGTGGTTTATAAACGAGCCCAAGTCTCCCCCGACTATAGAGTTCAGGTGATGTCAGTAGAATATTTGGTGATGCTATTCTGTCGTAGATTCCGATCGCCAGAGGTGGCAGTGAGGTAAATAGTAGATTGTAGAGCATCAGGTACATTTGGTCAATCATCACGGTGCCAGAAAAACCGCAATAAAGCTAGAAAATCCGACAACTTAATGATTCCTTCATAATTTCCACACTCTCCTGTTTCTTTAATTATATAACCCAGACAAATAAAAAAGTGTATGAAAATCAATGAAATCAGTTACAAAAACCAAAAAAAAACCCACCTGATACCAAAAAATCAGGAAGACGAACATGGCATTCTTATAGAAAAAATAGAGTATCATCCTGGCAAGTCTGTCATAGCACCAGTGTCCATGAAGCAGAAGTAGCCTAGTGAGCATGGGAAACCTGGCAATGGCAAAATCCGAGGCCATAACAGCCTGAGTGCCCTCCCTCCCCGAGACCCCGACCCCAACATCAGCAGTCTGAATCATGCTGACATCATTGGCGCCATCGCCAATGGCCAAAGTCCTCATCCCGAGTTTCTCCTTGACAACCCTGACAATATAAGCCTTCTGCAGTGGTGTTGCCCTGCAGGCGAGAACACTTGAACAACTTCTGGTGAGCTCCAAGAATGGAGCAGTAAGTCCCGACCTGGGATCAAGAATGAAAGTCAGGGTCTTTCCATCGACCACAAGCGCCCTCTGCCTCTGCCAAGGAGCCCCAATCCTGTGAGCTACTCTATCAACCTCCTCAGACCCAGTAGTCCTACCCTCGGAGGCCCCCTCATTGATCCTCCCCACGTCCATCCTGATAGCCTCGATGAACCCATGAATCAGCCCCTCTGCCACCGACTTCGATCTCGCCTGGAGCCTCAACAGTTGCATAGCAGGCGAAAACAGCTTGGCAGAGTACGCAATATTGACAGCAGTCTCTGGCTTATCACCCGTCAACACCCACACAACAATTCCCGCATCAACGAGACTTGCCATTGCCTCGGGCACCCCCTGTTGGAGCTTGTCCTCAATGCCAGTGGCTCCAGCGAGTGTCAGATGAGATTCCAGAGTGGAATAGGACTCTCTGATTCGCCTCTCGCGATTGTCATTAGCCAACTCTGCCTCTGAGTGCCTCTGCCTCCAGGTCTCGAAGTCAGTGGACGACAGAGTTCGTCGTGCCATCACCAGAGTACGCAGACCCTGCCTGGCGTAGGAGTGCAGGAGTTGGCGGGTTTTAACTGTCACTGACGACTCCTCCTCCGATGACGTGAGTGACGACAGGAGTGTCGAGTCCGCTCCCTTTGTATACAAAACTATTTCGTCAGTGTGGGGATGCTTTACAACTATTGACATGCATTTTCGGCTCGAGTCGAACGGCAATACGTGCAGAATCTCGAAAGCCAGGGTCGACTTGTCGGGCAGGGAAATGACAGCACTGCGAGCCGTTCTTTTTATCAGCTTTACGTCGTACGCCTTTGCTGCATGCACCAGAGCCAACTCGTCTGGACTCTCTGCCTCGTAGATTGGGGGTGGAGAGTCCTGGTTGAGGGTGGCGGTGCCGCGTGGCGAGGAGGGACTGCGGTTTGTCGTGGGCGAGTGTTTGCGGAGGAGACCCAGGTTGAGGCTGGGAATTGTGGGGACATTTAGGAGACGCGGTCGAGAGATCTTTGTGGGGAGATTTGCTACACTTATTGCTAGGGGTTCAGCTGGCCCTTGAAGTGGTGGACGGGCTGAGGGCGCCGACGCTGGCGGCGGCGTTGTACTTCGGGACTCCGAGAGGCGAGTGTACCTGTTGATCATTCAAGGCATTAGAGGGGATGACTTAAAATTCTTCAGCGAATTTTCATTGGGAGTTTTGGGGAGTTCAGGAGGTTTTGGAAAAAATGTATTAATTAATGTTAATTGATTAATTGATTAATTCATTGCATAAAGGTGATTAAATGATGAATTTTGGGTGAATGAGGAGGTTGAAAAGTAATTGTAAAGGTTTGAAAAAGACGTTGTCCCTAGATTCCCCAGAAATCAGCTGATTACAGCAGTTTACGGGGTTACTTATTACGAACAACAACGGGCATGAAAAATTATGATCTTCGGGTCAAACGAGAGGTTATAAAACCTGGAATGTCGGCAATTAGGTCTCTAGTATGCGCTGTTATCGTAGGAATCGTCATTTGTGTTTATTTTGCGAGTACAATTCGGCCGCCATATTGGAAAATTTGGTCGTGGTTTGGGAGAAAAGTGGCCGTTGTTATAAATGCGTTATTGTATTCTAATCATCTTTAGTTCACCCTGAGACTTAATTACCGGCATATTAGATGTTATGATCTGTCCTCTGAACCCAAGATCGTAAATTTTCATGTCTGCTTTCGACCGTAAATGGAATTTCAGCGAATCGAAGAGCAAAAATAGGGAAAAAAAAATCTGATCTGTGGGAAAAAAAATTACCTCATGGCGGCGCCATTCTTCTGCGGCTCCTCAATGACACCGCTGGAATTCATGAGGTCATGATGTGGCTGAGTATTAACAACGACAGTATTACAAATTGCCAAGAGTATGAGAAACTCCTGGAGCCGATGACGTGCATTGCCAATCAATAAATCCTCCTTCAATCTGGTACAAGCCAGGATATTCTCATCCTCCCCGAGATGTCCATAGTCCTGCCCACCCACAGTACATCTCCGGAATATCATCTTGTTCTCTGTGAGTGTGCCAGTTTTGTCCGAGAAGACGTACTGAATCTGGGGATGAGAGCATCAGGTGAATAGGCTGAATATTGGATAAATTGAATTCATAGGTCGATCACCACCACTCGATGAAAGGGACGAAATTTTTTCGCTCCTCATGTATAAATATAGGACATCAATATCAGAAAACTATTTTGAGATATGTCGTATTTATTGGTGGGTAAAGTTAGAAGAAGGATTTCCATTTACGGAACACGATTCATGTCTACTACATTTGAAGTCCCTTCATAAAAAAAGGGGGTAACGGTTTTTTTCATCACGCTGTGTCGGAAAAGTAACTTCTCATCACGCTGTGTCGGAAAAGTAACTTCTCATCACGCTGTGTCGAAATAGTATATTTCGTAACAAGTGAAAAAAAATGGTTTCTGACTCATGGGACTATATCTCTCGCCTTCGGCTTCTTTTAAAATTCGGCAGAATGGAAAGGGTCCCCTTAGTTTTTCGGCACTTCTGCCTGTCGGGCCAGACAACCGACTGGCTGGCCGGCTGGCCGACCGAGCCCAAATCCTGTTTTTTTTTTTTAAGGAAGATGAGCCCTCGGTACTACTTTCTGGGAGTTTCTAGCGGTTTTTGGGCTATTTTGACCCTTTTTTCAGTTTTTTCGATTTTTCAGCACGTTATCGTCGTTTTTGAGACTTTTCGAGCGCTGAGGGGGTTGTAGGGGTTTCTACTTTCCTTTTTGGGCCCTTTTGGCATCACTTCCAGGATATTTTCAGCCCTTTAGCGACTTTTAAGGGCCTTTTTTTTATTTTTGGCAGAAAATTGGCCATATCTTGAAAACTATCAGGCCTAGCGCCAAAATTCGGACAGATTTGAAAAGCCGAGGAAATTTCCTATCGATATAGCCTCTTAGATGTTGATTTTAGTGATTTTTTGGACTTTTGACTTTTTGACCTACGGGGCCCGCCGATCTGAGCGATTTTCGGCTGGCTGATCACTTTTTCGGCGATATCTCGAAAACTATTGATCCTATCGCCTGGGGGTTTGCGCCATTCGAAAGCTGAGCTCATTTCCCATCGATGTAGGGTATTTCCAAATTTTTTAACGCATTTTTCGAACCGTTTTTTCATTTTTTATGAAATTCATAAAATTATCAAAAAAGGGGTGAAAAAATCATTTTAGAAACTTCAAAATGCCCCATATCGATGGGAAATGAGCTCAGCTTTCGAATGGCGCAAACCCCGTGGCGATAGGATCAATAGTTTTTGAGATATCGTCAAAAGTGTGCCTACTTTGGTCAAAATCGGAAAAATGGAAAGGGTCCCCCCTTTGATTTTTTGGCATTTCTGAAATTCGGGCCAGACAGCCGGCTGGCTGTCCGGCCTGCCGGCCGGGGATGTCCAAGTCTTGATTTTTTTGAAAGAAAATGACCCCTAAGCAGCCGGTTTGGATTTTTTTGGTCGATTTTGAACCTTTTGGGCCCTTTTTTCAGTTTTTTCAATTTTTCCGTACCTTATCGTCGTTTTCTCGCTTCTTTGAAGGCTGAGGGGATTCTAGGGATTTCTCCTTTCGTTTTTGGGCCCTTTTGGCATTACTTCCAGGATGTTTCCGGCCTTTAGCGACTTTTAGCGCCCCGTTTTGAAATTTTTGGCACAACTATGCCGATATCTTGAAAATTATCGGGCGTAGCTCCAAAATTCAAACGGATTTGGAAAGCTGAGGTCATTTCCGATCGATATAGCTTCTTAGGTTTTATTTTTAGTGATTTCTGGTCTTTTGACTTTTTTCACCACTGGAGTTGGGGTTTTTTTCCGACTGTCTCGATTTTCAATTTTTTCCAACTACGTCCTACTCAGATCCTACATGTATACTTGTATACAAACAAATAAATTCCCCGACAATTTCAGATATAACAAATAAATTGCCCGACAATTTCAGATTTTAATATAATTCTTCCTGGAATATTGCGCGACTTGCAGTATAAAAATTTTTCAAAAAATCGATGAAAAATGCGTCGAAAAAATCTCCTGGAATACTCACTTGGCCGAGCTCCTCGGTGATGTTGAGGGCTCTGCACTCAGCCTTGCGGTCAGTCTCGGGATCGCAGAGTAGTGTATCATGACCAATATGATAGACCTGTCCCACCTTCGCCATTTCCATTGTCACGTAGAGACTGAGTGGTATCATAACTTGGAGAATAATGACAAATGTCCAGAACGTCAGCATTCCCTCGTAAATAGGCTCCTTGAAGGACGGTAGGAAGGGGACTGGAGCGTCTGTTGTGAATGTCGAGAGCCAGAATTTACATCCAGCTGCGCCGACGATGCAAAGGACCACCAGGATCACCACACACCAGACAATGTCGAGATTCATCTGTCGCTCAAGTCTCGATCGCTTTCAAAATTAAACGGATGATTTTTAACTGAAACTTCCTTCGGAAAGGCAGTCAAATTGATAATTTTTGGAGAGGCAATGGTCTTTAAGCGGAGTCTGCTCGATTTTTCAGAATTTTGTCTCCAGATTGCGCAGAATTCCCCAGAATTCCAGCTGATACAGCTGGTTACGGGGTTACTAATTACGGCCGCAAATAAGCATGAATAATCATAATCTAGGGGTCAAATTAGAGGCCATAATATCTGATATGTCGGCAATTGGGTCTCCAGTATGTGTTGCTCTCGGAAGAACTGTCATTTACGTTTGTTTTGCGAATGAAATTCACCTGCCATATTGGAAAATTTGGTCATGTCTGGGGAAAAACAAGCGTTCGTTATATGTACATTATTGTATTCTAATCATCATTATTCCCCCTGAGACCGAATTGCCGACGTGTCAGACATTATGCCCCCTCCTCTGACCCCAAGATCATAATTTTTCGTGCCGGACTTTAGCCGGAATTAGTAACCCCCTAAAAGTCGCCAATAATAACAATCTCTACTCAAATAATGTACTTAATAAAACACATTTAGAATGTACTAATAACAATTCAGGCCTAACGTTTTCCTTACGTAACGTCACCTTCAGACTCTCTAATCATTCTGTTAATTCATAATTCATTATATCACTAATTATTAACGAAACGATAAAGTTACAACCGCAAAAGACTTGAGTCTCACGAGATCATTTTTTTGTCACATCAATTCAGCGAAAAATATCCCAGAAAAATAGAAAAAAATTGTCAATTACGGAGAAGGGAGCAATCTTCAATGACTGAATACCTACTTTATACCTCGGCCCGCCATTATTGAGCATCGCTTTGGTCTCATGGCCGGCGTAAACGACAATGCCCTCGACGAAATCGGTGTTCTTCAATAGGCATTCCCTCAGCAGAAGATTCTCGGTGGTAACTGGGACTCTTGCCCCATTAGGATGCACAACTGCGCCGTAAAACCTGTTGAATATTTCCCCCCCGATCATTGAGTGATTGGTGAGGACAAAGGAGCTCAAATGAGCCGGGATGACTACAAAATTTTGTCCCTAACCTGTAAATTTTCGTGCTTGGTCGATCAACTTCGACCACCGAGCGAAATTTTGACGGCTGAAAGGTGTCCTGGAGATCCAAAAAGCCGCGCACCACCTGTCGTTGCTTGAGATTTGTCTCGCCATCGAGATTACACGTGTCGAGGAGGGCAAATCCCTGGGGATCACTGCTGCGCAACAGAAGGATATCAGCTGGTACTACTTCGTTGTTGGACAGATGGACGAGGTCACCGACCTTCACGTCTTTCCATGGAACTTTCGCGTAACGATCTACTTCACTGAAAACAGAAGATAATTAGATTGTTAATGAGTTGCAGAATTTCATTTATTTAGATTGTTTTTTAATTAATTTTTTTTTAAATTTTCCCCCTAAATTCCCCAGGATTACCTAGAATCCTAGCTCATTGGAGTTGTGTACGGAGTTACTAATTACGGCCGAAAATGAGCATGAAAAATTATGATTTTGGAGCTAGACGAAAGGTCAGCACATCTAACATGTCGGCAATTAGGTCTCTGTGGGAGGGGAACAACGGTCATTAGAATATAATAATGTATAACAATGACAAAATTCTCCAATATGGCGGCTGACTTTCACGAAACAAACATAAATGATAATTCCTACGAGAACAGCACACACTGGAGATCTAATTGCCTACATTTTGGATCTTATGATCTCTCGTTTGACCTTAAGATCATAATTTTCCATGCCTGTTTCCGCCCGTAATCAGTAACCCCGTAAACAGCTGTAATCTGTTCGCATTCTGGGGGAATTCTGGGGAATTCAGGACAAAAATAGCAAAATCAAGCAGACTAGGCCGTATGATTTAGTAAATATTATATTGCGTTATTATCTGCAATTTTTATTTATCAGGAGATACGAGGTATTCGAAATTTCATTCCGTCAAGATTATTTTTGTTGCAAAAATTTTGCGGATATTTATTTTGTAATCATCGGATTAAAATAATCGTCAAAGATCATCGATCTTTGTTATCTTTAATTGTGTTGGAAATTCCAAGATCGATCGGAGATAACAAAAGCGTGATAGTTAAGTTTGAATATTATTAATTATTCTTATGAGTAATAATTAAAAATAATATTAATTTTTTTTTAATTTTTCCGGGGAATTTGATTGAAAAAAAATGAAGAGACTCAAAAATTCATCTATTTCATGATTCTTAGATTTTTGAGCTGTTCATTAACCGCATTTTCCCTCTACCTACCTCAACTCTACGCAGTAAAAAAAATTAAATTAAAAATTTTTAATGGAATAAATATTTATCGGAGATATTCCGTAAAATTAATCGCGCAATCGTCGGATAAAAAGAAGGATTTCTCCAATTTATCATCGATCATTATCGGCATTAATCACGTTAGACACTCGACGATCACGCGATGATAAACGGAATTATGACGCTGAAATGATTAAAAAAAAGTCCATAAAACCTATTCTAATTAAATTTCCCATCCACCGAATGAATTCCTGAAAGAAGCACTAGTAGTTCCCAAGTTGGGCACGTGCAAACATCGGGGAAATTAAATGAGCTCGCAACTCCCTCGATGCATGTGCACTAGGAGTAAACACCGTTGGACATGTTTTTCCGTTTTCATTTAACGTAGAAAGCCGGAAAATTGATGTGATCAGCAAATACACAGTGAAAAATATGTATTTTGAGAGTTTAATATTATTTATGTTAAATTGGCTAATATTTGTGCCGTTTGACAAATTCACGAGAATTTTTTCTCTAGAATTTTCTCATAATTTACCTCTGGCTTTGCAAGTGTTCCACCAATCAAATAATTATCAGATATTATTTGGCGCAGTGAAGGAAAAGCCGTGAACGCAGTCAAAATGACGAGATCTGATTGCCTAAAATAATCCGACTGCCTCTGAATCTCAAAAATTGTACGAACATTTCCCTCAACTTCTCCCGCATCTTTGTTTCCTTGTGTATAAGGGAGAATCATTGAATATCTCAAATGAACATTCGATGCGCTCTCGAAAGAAGACCGATTTTCTGAAAATCGATTAGTTCATTTTTATCGATTATATAAGGGAGAACAATTGAATATCTCGAATGAATGCTCGAATGAGCACTCGATAAGCTCTCGAAACGAATCGATTTTCTGCAAATCGATTCTGTCCTCATATATCTCCAAACTACTAATGACCTCAAACCTAGCAGGTGCGAGATATAATCAATCGATTATTCCATTTTTATCGTTCAATGAATACTCGATAATACAATCTGCCATGATCGCTAAGAACAAAAAAGAAGGGCCAAGAATTAGAATGCCCTTATATATAAGGGAGAATTATTGAATATCTCGAATAAACACTCGATGCGCTCTCGAAAGAGAATCGATTGTCTGCAAATCGATTCGGTCCTTCTATATCTCCAAACTCCAAATGACCTCAAACCTCGAAGGTGCGTATTGGATATGGAGTATTTTAATAATCGAAACAGTAAAACCTCGATTCATTTCACTCTGTTTAGACCTTAAAACCCGAGCCCAAATACCATGCCTCATACTTCTCAGAATTTCCATCCATAAAAATGTCTTTCATCTCCAAGCGTAAATATAGAGTGAAATATAAATTAATTTTTGTGTCACATTATTTCAAATA